>BMAO01028446.1:103608-240847 GCA_019973975.1 Trichonephila clavata
TTTTTATTATTATTATATTATATTATTATTATTATTGAAACTACTTATATCTTATAAAGTATTATTCATTATTAAAAATCTGTATAACTAATTATAGAAATACGTAACGCTTCCTTCAATTTTATATTTTGCTATTTGTAGATAACCATGCGAAACAGCACAAGTAATTGTAAACTTTTAAAGAAGCAATAAGTGCAATATTGTTAAGAATGAATGATATTCTACTAATAAGAGTCATATTTGTGAATACACAGAAACAAAAGTTTCATTTAAATACGTTTTTACACATGCTATTAAAGATTCATCTAATTCATAAAAACGCAAAATACGTATTTACTGTAAAATGAATACGTACATTACGTTACATGTACGTACAATTACATCTTGATTGAGAAAATAAAAAAAGTCCAAAGAAACTTTGCATCTTAATGTATCCGACTACCCTAAAGTTGTGAATTTTGCCAAAAATTGACAATTTTTTTGAAGTGCAAACTTCTTTAACGGCGTTGGGCACTTTTTGGTAGGGGAAAATCTTATGAGTTCGCGTCACCGACATGCTCTGACTGGCGCATGAGCAGTGTGCTGTTCGCCTTGGACACTTTTTGTATCGTGCTTTCGCGTCACCGACATGCTTATAGCAGTATATCTGTAGCTACACAGCTGACGTATAGTGCTTTGTATATATTTTAAGTGAAATTGAATGGATTTAGAGAAAAGTTCAATGTGTATATACTGTGCATTGCTCGTTGCGATTCCGAGAATGGGCAATACATATTAATGTGGTTGATGTTTATATTTCGCCCGGAAAATCTATGAGACAGACACAACAATTTTTATTCGAAAATTTGGTGATTACAAAAGAAGGTTCTGAAATACTCGAAAAAAGATTTGGCGAAAAATATATAGGATAATGTACCGATGATTTTAAGAGGAGACTTCAATATTAACTTTGCAGATAATAAAAATCTACCGCTAATTGATTTTCTAAATGAAACACTAAATTTAAATATGTCCAATGACCAAAAACTCAGTACTACGACGATCGATGCGGTTTTTACGCGATACTCAGATAAATTTGAATCAAATATTTTCCTTTCTTACTTTAGTTACCATAAGCCTATTGTATCCTTTTTAGAACAAAATGAAATAGTTGAAGGTACAAAAAGTCTAAGTATTGTTGAAATGAATGATGACAATGATGCAAAAAATTAAAATAATGTTAAAATTAAGTACATTGAAATTTAAATAAATAAATATACTATACATAAATAATATGGTTGTATATTAATTGTTATTTATAATTGAATTGTATTTATATTTTGTCATGATCTTGTACAGCCCGTAATATATTTGAATAATATAAAACCATATAAACATGCCTTTAGTTATTGCTCGGAGTGTCAATAGATGGGAAAACCAGATTGATGCTGATAATTTTAATTCAAACATTATGAAATTTCTAATTTTAATACTAAAAGTTCTAAGTTTTCACTTCTATAGGCAGTCTCTATAACTGCCATTTTTTAATGATTTTATTTAATAGACCATCTTATTAGCTATGTAAAAATAACAAATTTATTAGATTCCTTTCAATGGAACAAAAACTACAAGTGTTTTAGTAAAAGAAAATGTCATTACTTTAAGCAAGATGCCATATTTTAAAAACGCGTTTTACTAGAAAAGTGTTTTCTTGAAAATGCTCAAACAAAGGCAGTGATTGCTAAAAATGTTTTGAAAAAAACCAACTGTTTTTTTTTTTTTTGCGTATGTTCTGTATAATGGTATAGAAGTGTTTTAACCTTCAGATTTATTAATAATTATTTTATTACAAAATTTACAGTCTATTATGTGAGTATAATCCCTGTTTTTTAAGCTACGACATATAATAACTAAGGTAAAGTGCTCTCTCTCTAGTTTTTGTAAAAAATTTAAAATATTTCTTATCTTGAAAGTCGTTTCAAAAATGAATATCGTAGTATCACATCAAAATTGAAAAATTGTTCATAAACTTTTTGTACAGAATGGGCCACATTTATGTTATTATATTAAGATTGTGTACCTTTTTTCGCAATATAGTATTAATAATTTCTTTTTTTTTGTCTTAATTTTTCATATTTTTCTTAATATGTACTAAACAAATCTAAAAAGAACAAAAAAAATCCCATATTTCCATTGTTTTTAAAAAAAGTTGTCGCAAGTAGTCGGATACCTTAAGTTTATTCACCATTTTCAGGTGAATTTCTGTTCTAAAGTTCACATATCTTAAAAGCTTTTTCAAATCATATTTTATCACCTGTTTGTAGACTTGAAATCCAATCATGTGCGAGTGAATGCACTAGTTCATTTATATTAATCAACTATTTTATATCGATCCCTTAGTAGACAAATCCAAGTAAGCAGTTCCTTTCATCACATACAAAAATATGTCCCTTATGGCTTTAAACAGAATCCACACACCACGCTTTAACAAATATGACTTCCCAGACTATAATTTTTCGAATGATTTTTATGCAGGGAGAGAAGTAACATGCACACAATTTAAGTAACTTTCATTCAAATGCCTATTGCATGTGAAGAGGATAGAAATCAATACCTTCTGATTAGTAAGCAAGTAACGTACCACTACACAAAAGTAAAGATCACCGTACGGAGGCTATTGCGGTTTTATACTGATATTACCGCTACTCTACTCCATCACCAGTGAGTCGGTGGATAAATGAACAAACGATATGACAGCTATGGCAAGCGTGAGATTTGTTGATGTTGCGTGAAATGGGTCATGAGTTTGATTTTTGCTGCGTCAAGTATGTTTAGTGGCTTTTGTTTGTTGCGTCAAGTGGATCTAGAAGCTTTTGTTTGCTACGTCAAGCGGATCGAGATGCTTTTGTTTCCTGCGTCAAGTGGATCTGAAAGGCTTTGGCTACTGCATCAAGTAGATATGACGGCTTTGACCACTGCATCAAGTAGATCTAACAGTTTGGGCTGCTTTTCAAGTGGATCTAATTGCTTTTTGATAGCTCTTGCACGGGTAGATGGCTCCACGACAGCTACGCGAAGGTTACCTTTTTTCTTAGCTCAAATTCAGGTCACCGATAAGGAGGTTATAACTAGGTACCTTCTGATTTGTAAGCACGTAACTTACTACTAAACAAAAATGTCCACATCATTCCAGATACTGTTACTGACTTATATAATTAGATACCACAGCTACATGTGTCTACAAAATGCATAATACTATTAATCTTGAATCTTTGAAAACTTAGCAAGTTTCCATTAATCACTTGTGCCTATTTGATACATCATACTAAATAAAAATCGGACAGCATTGTCTTTGAAAAATAATTCAGGTATCTTGGCAGTCTGCAATGTACACCACATTAGCAATTAATAATATTGTGGCGATATACCTATGTCATAAGGGATTACCATCATTTTGTAAGCCGGCATGAAATGTTTTTTCCATATTTTTTTGGAGAGCTTCTCAGCTTCTAAAATTACGGAAAAACACATCTATTGACTTGAACAGGATAGTGGTAATTTGCTGTGATTTTGAAGTTATTTAGTGATATGGAAATTGTATATAAGGAAATTGTAAACTTACATTAATTTGGAAAATATTCCAGCCTCTCTTGCTTGAAAACTTTATTTATTCACACATTTTCAATAAAGCTCTTTTACTGTGGCATAGTAACAATTTTCAAAGTTCTGCAAAAATATGTGTCTCCATAATGTGAACTTAAGTACTGAACTAATGGAAATTGAAAAATAAGCAGGTCTACAACATTAGCAGATGGCTGACGAGCGAAACTGACACATGTTTGTAATCCATTCCGAACAATTTGTATAGAAATACAAAACTATTCCTAAATGAATGCGAAATTCTTAAAAGAGCAATATTAAGAGAATTGTATTGATTTATACTTCCTTCTGAGAAAACTCTTAGGTTTGGGAGTTTAATGTTAAATTTGAAGATTAAAAAAATAATTCATTAACATTTTAAAAATTATTACGTTTCCTTTTTAATTTTTGATCAATCGTATGTATACTATTTGAATTTTAATTGATGAAATAAGTCAAATATATGTAATTGTGTCAAAAAACAGAATGATCTACAAAATAACCTGCCTTTTTTTAATTTAAAAATAAATCTTGTGCATAAGCAGAAATTAATTCCACTTTATATAGTTTAAATTTATTTTTTAAATCAGAGCAGTCACCCATTCTGTATAGTGGTTAGCGACGCTAACTGCTAACCAGTAGTACCTGTTTTCGAATCCCAGAGAAGTTGTGAATGTTTTAGTTATTTATAAAAGGATTCTGTGCAAGAGAGAGAAATGAATATGATTTTAAGGAATAGTTATTTTCTTGATATAGTTCAAAATTTATAATTAATAGATAAGTGTTTTAAAAACGTATCACCGTAGATTTTCACAGAATACAATGAAACTGAAGCCATAAATTTAAAAATAATGACTCGGTTTTTTTCCGCCTCCTCCATGAAAAATGTCACGAAAAACATTGATCCTGTAGGATAAAATTATTTTACTGTCAAACACTTAGCAGTAAACACACACACATTTGGCAATATGCCAGAAATCTTAGCAAAAAGAAACAAATAATAAACTTACTTCACTTTGAACTGGAACTAGAAAAAAAACATACAAAACTTCTGAAAATGCCATTTTCCGTGATAACTTCATCTAGTTCTTTACATGCTTCATTACTGTTTGTTGTAGTTTCCCTTTATAATTAAAAGAATATGATTCTCACAAATCTTCATACGTCAATTATAATTATTAACAAAAGTATAAAATGAAAGGAACGACATTGTCTTCATTTTAGTAGTAAGGTTTTTACTTGATCAAGTTTAACAAAAATTTAAGCACATTTTGCAAAGAGTTAAATAATAATTTGCTGATGAATTAAATTTATATCCTTCATTTTCATCAACATTTTGTAACCGTGGGTTTAATCCCCAGTTAAGTAACACCCAAAGGAGAAACATAACATTCAAGTGAATTCTTTCAAAATTGAAAAGTAAGTTTTAATTTGAAGAAAATGTGCTTTCAGGAAAGGAATTATAAGACCTGAACACACACACACATTTAAACTCGTTTTTAGTTGTTTAATTTATTGTAAAATATTATTATTAGTTTGTTACACCTTAACTCTAATTATTTATCACGACTTTTTTAATCGTAAGATTTACGAAGTTATTATTACAAAATTAGCGCCATTTAATTAGATTTTATAGAAAATGCAGAGAGAAATATATAGTTAAATTATTCCATTCACAAAGCAGAAATGACAATTTTTTATTTTAAGACAAATGTTACGACAGTATTATCATTCAAATCTAGGGGGTATAAGATATAATTTCGCATCGTACACATGTAAGTAGTTTGGCGTCTAATAAAGCAATGCGTTCTATATGTGGTTTAAAAACGCCATACCTTGGGATATTTTTATATATATTTTAATTTCAGTGCACAATTAACTATGCAAATAGCTCATTTCATTTCATGCAAATTGAATAACGTAAAAAAATGTCTTCACTCTTTATTAATAGTTTAGGTGGAAGGTTGAAATGAAAAATATTTACAAGATTTATTGAATTGCTTTTATACCTTTAAACACAAACATTTATTTAATTTCTGATCTATAATAAACTTCCCTTTCTTTGTGTACAGGGTGATTCGTTTCCATACCGACAAACTTACAGGGTGTGCAGAAGGTACTTATAGACGACTTTCATTCTTTAGCAATAGAAGTTCGCAGCTGCTGTAGTTGCGAGCTATGTTGCAAAGAAGCAGATGAAAAGAACATAAACAGAGAGACATGAATGGGGCAGAAAACATTTTCTTGATAATTTATACTATAACATGGTTCGAAATTATGATTTGAAATCATCTGGTAGGCCTGACAGAAGCGGTGCAAATAATTCGTTATATTCTGGAAGATTGTTAGCATACCATGTATACTACTACAAATATTCCAGAGATAAGGTTTTCAACTGAAATAACGGGAGTCTCGTACAACAAACTGTTCATGGGACACAGAAGAAGAAGTCTATTCATTATAGTTCGTTGATATGGCAGGCCAATGCACCAGGACCGTATGACCTATCTACTGCTCTTGAAAGTTTACACTGAGGGGGTGGTGCGCATTGTCCGTAATGGGGAGAAACCCATTTATGCTGGTACTGCAGGGAGAAACATATGCTACATCAAGAAGTTAGATCAGCACTTGTTCTGTGAAGATCAGATATGTCCTACAGTCTAAGATATTAGGAAGAAAATACAGTTCATTGAAGTAGTATCCAAGACTTTCAGTCCAAACATTAACCGATAAACGTTTGCAACTTCTCGTGGTTGCACACGATGAGAGTCCATAGTCCACCCACGGGTGTTATGCTAATTGAAGGCTTTCTTTCTTTCGTATAAAGTATGCTTAATCATAAACAATACTCACTCATCAAATAGCCTTATGTTGCTGAAACCATGTAGCAAATGTCCTACGGAATAAATAATACTCGGGCTGTAGTAATTTTACTTGAAACGCTGGTAGGGGCTCATTTAGTTTGCTACAAGTTTCCATACAATAGATTTAGATGAAATCACTTGTTGGGATATTGTTTGAACACTTTTACTTGGATTCTCTACTTCTTAGATCGACTTATCAATTCCAAAGTTTAGTCCCATTTGCTGTCGAATCATTGTAAATCTGGTTGAAAAACCAGTCTCACGTAACCTTCTGTTCACATTTGCGAAGGTGGAGTGTTGCGGTACACGCCTGTTCGGGCAACTCTCCTGGCACAACCACCGAGTGGTTGTTGTTTCAACGGTTCTCTCTTACAATCCGCAGCTCCTTACATGATAAGCGTGTCTCGACCAGTTTTTAGTTTGAATACAAGTACATACTAGTACCTCTAGAATCGGATCGTAAATGAGGACTTCCAGCAGGAACGGTGTCCATGAAACCTTCCGTTCACCCTCATCTTCCACAAGACTTGCTTGGAGATATTTTCAGGGAAAGTAAAAAATTCCCTGCAGCACTCCCCTCAGATCTACCAGATAACATCTAGTCATTAATTTCAACCCTCTTTTTGTAGTACTACTTTTCATTAAGGCGATATGGTACCCTAAAAATCATTAAGCTGTCGAAAAAAAAATTATCGGCTTATTTGATACCCCAAATCTTTTTAAATATGCCTGCAAAATTTCAAAGCTTTACCTGCATCTTTCATTTAGTAATGGAGCAATGTTTGATGCAATACAACAACTGCCACGCCTACAATTCAGATTATCTGCTAAAAAAGAGCCTGATAAAAAATGATTTTTTTTTCTAGTGCGCATCAATGAGATCCACATTATATATGCAGTAATAAATCATTTTAAGAAATAATTGTGCAATTCATGCAAAAATTCTAGTTTGTGAAATATTTAGTGGGAAGATCAAATGGATTTGATCAAGATTTAAAAGTTGTGCTTGCGTTTTATGATATTATTATGAATTAAATTAAAACTTCAAAACAGATTCTCCCAAAGCAATCTAATTCGCAAAAACAGAAAAACTCTGCCATTTTTATATATTTGCTTTTGGCGATGTATATATATCCCATGTGTGCGAGATTCAACACTTTTATTATTAAAATATTTTAAGATACATATCTTATACAGTTCTCAGATTTTTAAGTATTTTACCTATAAATTGTTATTTGATTTTGCTTTTATTCGTGTACAATATTTAACATGCGAAGGCTTTTAAAATCATGGAAATAAAAAAAGCCATAAACATCTTTTGTAAATGTTGTGCATTAGCTCTGCGCATGAAATTAGCTTTGAAGTGTGTGTATTTATTTTTTTATAATCATTAAGATAATGTTTTATGAAATATTGATCTTCCATTCGTTTTATTCTTTATATTCATTATAGCAGTATACTGTTTAATTTTTTTACATTTTTGTAATTTCTTATGGTAAGTAGCTTTAAATCAGCTAATTACCATTCCATAAAAGTTTAAGACTATTCGATGAATAATATATCATGATATTCATGGAATGAAAACTTCAAACTCATATTTCTCCATGTTGAATTTTTGTACAAATACTGTTATTCAAAACCCTAAGGCTTTTTTGATAACTGAAGTATGGGTTTGAAATTTTTTATACATGTTCTGAAATGTATGTTTTGTAAAACTGTGTTTGGAATTAGCTCTAACATGTTTAGTACTTTTTCTAAAAAATTTCAAAATCAAAATTAATGTTTTTTTGGAATTTTTGGAAGTTTAACTATAAAAAAAAATTAATAAAAAAACTAAAGAGCAGCAGCAGAAAAAACCCCATGCACAATTTTATGTACTATATTATATAATTTGAAGAAAAATTTTGAAAGAAAACAGACATATTTAAAAAAGCCTTAGGGATTTAAGAAATGCTTAAAAGAGCTAAAAAAATTTTAATTTTACAAACATTTTGCAACAAATTGAAAATCTTTTGTATATAATTATTATTAAATATTAACATTTACGAAATACAATTAAAGCCAAATATCAAATATTAAAATTAAAAAAAAAACTATCAAGGTGGTACCATATCGCTTTAAAATGTTTTCTATCTCATTAATTCGTTGATGTTATTATTATTTTTATCTGATTTTTTGCATCATAGCTTGGAACTATGGCAGTTGCGACCTTACATCCCTCTATGATTCCGAGTCGTATCTGCAATTTCTACACAACCTAGTATTTTGCCAGTCTGTTAGTGTGAATCAGCCTATATATATATATATATATATATAGTAACATAAAATGAAAAAAAATATACATGGCATAATAAAATTGATAATACAAAATTATATCACTAACAAAGCTAGAAGATTTAAACCAGATTTCAAGAAACACAACTTTAAAAAGCGATGGAAAAGTCTATTGTACAAGAATTAACTAAGCGTATGTATAACATGAAACAGAATTAGAACTTTAAAATGTAAGAAACGAGAAGAGTCAAAAAATAAAATGAAGACCTATTATAATAAATATATATACTATAAACAGATATATATAGTATCCACATATCTGTATGTTTTACTTTTAATCCATATAAGTAAAAAATTAACGCATAAGTTCTGCTACCTTTGGTTGTAAGTGCTGCTATCACTATATAAAGAAAAAGTATGCAACTATTGCAATTTCAGAAAGCTCCAATAGGAACTTTGCAACATCCATGCTGAAAATCACTGAATAGATTTGTCACAAATTTGAGACAGTAGACATTTCAATTCAATCGGCAAGTATTCTATGGGAGTCAGATCTGGTTTCTGGCACAGACTAGTCTAACCCTGAACTTCCACTTTAAAAAACCTAGTTTACACAAGCCATGTAGTTTAGACAGGAGCACGATTCTGTTTAAACATGAATGAATAATCTTCGAACTCTTGCTACAATATACGCAGCATTGAATTGTACAAAATATCGTGTTAGGTTTTCTAGCAAATAGTTCCTTGCTCAAGAAAAGAAGTAGGCCAAACCATGAAAAATATCCCCCAACCATTATGTATCTCTCACCTAATTTAACTTTTAGTGCAATATAGTCAGCTTCAAAGCGTTCACCAGATGCATTATATTTAAACTGTACGGTAGGATGATCAGAAAATATAACTTGATTCGTTCATCCACATTATTTGACGCCAGTACTGAAATATGGTAAAGCATGTCATTACATGGCAATCTTTAGTAATTCGCAACAAGCTATTCGCTCCAAAAATTATTTGCTAGTCCTCCGTACCCTCTCACCAGATCTGTGCAGCCACGGAAGCTTAGACGTCAAGGTAACAGACTCGTGGCTGGCTTGTCACGAGTTCGAGCCCAGCACCACTAAAGTTCCACCTTGTAGGCGAGCGATGCACAATAAACCTGTCGAAAGCTCAAACATCCTCCCATTGATATGGTGTGGTAGTTAGGAGAGGGCAGTACCGGCTCAGGTGTCATCCTCGTCACCTGACCATAATTCAAGTTATGACGTCCGTCACCCAAAGCCCTCGTGTAGCTGAAAAGTGCGACTTTAATACTCACTCACTCAATCATCAAATTTGTTTATTTCAAAAAGGCACAGGGGTTCCAACTCAGACTTTCTTAGGTTTCCATATTAAACAACGTCTTAAGAAATACCACATAATATATGAAGGAAAGCTCTCATGTTAAACAAATACACAACTTATATTTTCAATGGACAGTTTTATAAGGATCGTAGCACACACAAATGATAATGGAATTTCGAAAAAATAGTTGTACAAAAACTCTTATTTTAAGTTTAAATAAAAAACTAGTTATAAGCATAGTCATTCCAATTCAATGCTTAGAAACTTAATATTGTCACAAATGGAAGCACTATCAAATAGAAACAGACAAAGAAAACTTACTCAAAAGCATTTCGTCCTTTATGGCCTATGGAATCATAGAACAAGACATTAGAATGGAATTCACAGATAAACATAAAATAGCAACTTCAGTGAAGACTACCAACATCTACTTTCTTCGCTACAAAGGAAAAACTTCTATTGCTGGAGATGATGGAAATACTGTATTTTATAGAATCGATCTGCTTACTTTGAAAATACATTTCACGATATTTTACTTCGTTTATGGTCTTTCTAAAGCAAAATGATGCATTTATTTTATAAAGTAGTGCTTTGTTTTATTCGACATCAGACATAATGAATTACTAAAATGTTGTAAGAATTCTAAAAGAGAAATTGGAAATATTTTAAACATGGGTTGGACTTTCTGGTATATATTTGCGCAGTTTCACTATTTGAATGTAAAATTCACGAGGTACCTTGCCATCATTTGTTAAATTTAATATTTTGTACAACAGTGCATTTTTTTAACTATTTCATTTTTTAAGAAATGCTTGTTTTAAATTGATTTCAAATTTTCAGAATATTTTTGCTTAGACTAAAAAAAGTTAATTATTTATCTAAAAGTCATGGATAACTCATTATATTTAACTGGCGCGCACACACACAAATCCATTTCTGTAAGGATTTAAAATATTATGTGTGTGTGTGTGTGATTGTGGTTATTTAATTATTACAACATTTAAAATCAAAGCAATGCAGGGAAATTAAAACTACAAGAAACTAGCGGATTGCATCCAGTTTTACATAACATCTGAGGGAATCTACGTTTTTATGATAAATTTATTGAAGACTCATCTTGTTAAAGGGACATGTATATACATTGAACATACATACGTTGAATATACATACATTGAATATACATACATGTATAGAATTGCTACTTAAACTTGTTTGAACTAGAAAAGTAGGAAACATATGCTATTATTGATTTTTTTTTTCCAAATGGGTTGCATTTTGAAAGCTAAAAACCTTGAAAGGCATGGTATGTCCCAAAGTGTGAGAGTCATTTCTTTGGTGGCACCATCTAGTGGCGGTTCCCACCACCAATTTTTGACGCGTAAATATATTCAGTTCATCTTCTCGTTGGAGGCTAAACATTGTCTTTATTTAGTTTTGCCTAGAGTACAAGAGCCACACTGATATTCAAGGGATCCTTTACATGCATTAACATCATATTCCATGCGTGCGTATGATTTTTGCATTTATAAGATCCATCAATTCCTGCGGGGATCGAACCCTCAACCTTATTCTTACGAGGCGGATACGCTACCTTTAGGGAGTCGAGCCGACTTATGACTAAAATGTCAAGATTTCATTGAGAAATGTTAGAGGAAATATTTACTTAAAGGTAAATAGAGTGTATGTTATTTTTTTTAAAGCTGAAAAGTTAGATTGAAGCTTGGGAAATTTCGTGTAACTAGTGTTTGGAACTACACGGGTGTGCCTCGAAGCATCTTTCAATTCCTACTATTAGCTCACACTTTCGCTATATTTATCTTGTTCAAATCTTCAATCGTTAATAAAATTCATTTTTAAAGCACTCAATTGAGCAGAAATTTTATATTCACAATTATTTTGGAAGACAATATAGTAATTTAACTATAATTAATAAAAATTAATTGATTAAAACTAATTATTTAAAGAATTACAAATACAGCCAATCGGCATCATTTTTGGCGACTTAGAGGACCATTTGAGCGACTTGTGTCAAAACATGAAAATGTTTTTTTCCTCACATTTTAAAGCACTCATTTGAGCTGAAATTAAATATACATTATTGTTTTGGGTAAGCATAAGATAATTTAATTATAATTAAATTAAATTAATTGACTCAAAACAAGTATTTAAAGTATTACAGATACAGTCCCGTTAGCTTTATTTTTAGTGACTTGGGTCAAAACTTTAAAAATATTTTTTTCCCTAACGTTTCAAATCATTCAGTTGAAATTTTATATATACGATTGTTTTGGATAACGCATTACGATACTTTAAAGTTAATTAATAAAAATTAATTGTCACTTAATGCTGTTATTATGTCATATGTATATACATATTTATATTAATTGTAACTAAAATAAATTTTTTGGCTGATCTAGGTAGGAATTGAAAAAAATTTATATTATTTTTTTTAAAAATTAAATAAGACTTGACAGAAATTAATTGACTATTTTGCTCTCATTGCCATTTTGCCTCGATGTTGCGTGTAGACGAAATAAGTTGTTGAGTTTTGCAGTATTTTTTTATGTGAATTTTTCTCCCACCATATTAGAAAGAACTCCGGATTGTTTCAAATGTTTAGAAAAAAATTGAAAGTACATTTAATAATTGTGCTTAATAAGGTCTTATAAAAGCTTCTGAAGAATTCAGATGCAAATTTGAATTTAAAATATTTATCAATGCGTTTTTTTATTATTTTTGCCGTCTCTTTTATTTGTATCAAACCCTGTTTAAATTAAGGACTTTGCGCTCCAAACACAATTTAAATTCTAAGTTTAACTTCAGATTTTTTTTTCTTTTTGTACACGTAACTAAAAAAATCATACAAATATATATACGTTGAGGTGCCACATCTCATACGGGTTAGAAACGAAGATGAAGGCACAGTTCATGTTTAAACACATTTAAAGAGGTGTTGGCACAGCATTCAAGGGTATTAGGCGAAATGAATAAATAATAGGTTTGGGGGGTTGCTGCCCTTAACATCAGTTAACTAAAACATCAAAAACGTCCAGCGCGCTATTCTATTTTGCCGTTCGTTCTCTCAACATGCCTCCTGGAATCATGGTTACAGTTAACATGGTGGTTTATGTTTCCACCTGCAGGGAAGGATATTGCAGCCATATCTGAGGTGGACACAGTTACAAATATGAGATTTTAAAATAAAATTCTTCATCATTTTCATCAATTTGGATTAAATCAATAACAATTTCTAGAACTATCTAAGAGTCACATCTAAATTTAATTTCTGCTTTTATAATTCTACAACTAACTATGATCTCACTCGCAATGGTTATCTTATCTTATCCTGATACTACAATACCAAACACATTATATTGTAAAATGATATGCAAATTTTCCAATGGAATTTGACCTGTTCTTAGATGTTTGTAAAATATTTTCGCACTGAAGAAAATGTATACGTGCCCCTATACATGAAACTTATCATTTGGGGATTTAACATTTATAAATTCTTCCATATTGATATAAATCTTTTCATAAAAGGGAAATGTATGTGCTTATTTTAGGCACCATCAGAAAATGCAACTTCTTACATATTCTTTAGTTTGATAACTTATCAATGCACTTACACTCCATTTAACAGTTAATGAACCATTAATTAAACACAATACACAACAAGTATTCTCCTTTCCGTAATTCTAATAATTATAAACATTCCCGTTATAAAAAATATATATATTATTTGTCCCTCCTTTTAATATACAAAGCAATTTAATTTCAATAATAAGCAATCACGTTGCTGTACAGAACTAAATTACTTGTGTGTAATTTATGACTCATGAAGGTCAAACTTTTTGGAATAAAATCAACAGCTCTCAGAGGAAAGCCCGCTGAAGATTCAACATTTTAAAAAAATTAAAATTAAGGTCATGTATATAATACCAAGCAAGCATCTTTGGATTAAATTTTTAGAATGACATTTAAATATTATAATTACACACATTAAACAATTATAGCAATTTGTGCTACAATAAACACATTTATGGATACTACAATATTTAACATTACCACACACACAAATAAAAGTGAAATAGGTTTATACAATGTAAATGTCTCGACTGACAGTATATGGAATTGTCCGCCAAAGGTTGTAATAAATTGTTTTAATTAATAACAATATTTCTGAAAATAGAAACATGTACATTACTCTCCAAATGTGATACTTTTATAATATATTGCTACCATATATACTTATAAATACACTTACATTGGACTTACAAATTGAAACGGGGTGTCAATTTAAGCAATTAAATTTTTTTTGTCTTAAACAACTGAATTTCCTCTTTTAACGTCAGTTTTTAATCCTGTAAGTATCTTGCCAAAAAATAATTTTCTTTGCACATTAAGAAAACTTATTTTTTATTTCCATTGAATTTTCGATATTTTAGAATGTTTTCATCGGACTCCTGTATGTACTATATGTCTGATTAATTAGCGGCTCCATATGAGATTGAAAAAATATATCTCTCATATTTGTTAAACATCTTGTATACGACTATTAGAAAATATTTCAAGTGAATATAGTGATAATTCAGTAATTTAATTATTCAGGATAAAATTTTTTTAACATATTCAATAAATCTAATACTTTCAGTAAAAAAATATGTACATAACATTAAAAAGTAGCTTCTTCATGCTAAATCTTTTTTACAAAATGTTGAGTTCAAAATAACTTTTTGTCAAATATTTTCAAATAAAATATGTGTCTTTAAAAATAAATTCAGTCATATTTGCAAATTTAATTTCTGGTGTGTAAAAGAAATGCAAAGCACATACATTGCCTTATAAATTTTGTTTTAAAATCATAGAGTCTTCGCATGTTCCCAAAAGTAAAACATGAGGCTTGCAGGAAGTAAGTGAAATCCCAAATGAAAATAAATTATATATATTTAAATTAGAGAATACGAAAAGTTAAATCTTGTGTCATTATTTGTTGCTTCTTTTTTCAGATTTGCTATTACTATTATACTTAGCCATAACAGATCATTAACTGGAAAGGCTCTTTCGCTGATGAATTTAAATTCAAATTACAAGTTTGAGTTTGAAATTTATGAAATACCTAGGTTGCAAAATAAATTGATATATTATGCATTGTGCAAAAATCTAAATATACTTTCATAACGTGTTCTGACATAATAAAAGAAAAATATCAAACAGTAAAAATATTTCGACTTAGAGCAATAACCATTCTAATAAGCAATTACATATTCGGAGGGTATCAATATTAATTCTTGTATAGTTCTACAACGAAAATTTGCAACAAACTAGTAATAAATCGAATTGAATAACAAATTGTACTATAAAATGTAAAATAGATATTTTAATTTCATAAATATCGCTTTGAAACAAGATTTGAAAATTTATTTCCAATACAGAAACGATTGAGCTACTTAATTGTGAAAGATATAAAACTAAATATTTAAAAAGATAAGGAAAAATGAAAAATAAATGTAAGAAAATGTATATATTTATAATGACAGAAAAATTTAATGAATTCATTTAAAGATAAAAAAAAGGACTCTAAAGTAGCTCGTTGATATATTCACTTCATTATGATTCATTTTATAATTAGCATTTTTTTCCTGAATAAAACACTAAGCTCTTTCGCTAAGATATCTAGTTGAAAATAAAAGTTCTTAATTCTAACATGTTTTTTGGGGGGGTTTTTAATATCTAGATTCAAATCTAGTTATTATACTCAGAAAAAGACAGAAAATACCAAAATATTTTATACTTACTTCTTACCTTCCTTGGACGTTTTCCTCTTCCAATCACCAGGAATATATATTTTTCATTTACTGGATTCTTCATTTGCTTATCAGTATCAAATTCTTATATTTGTAGTCCACAAAAACCAAAATTATTTTTAAGATCAAGTATTTTACTAAAAATCATTTATTTGTAAATAATTTAAATTTTAGGAACGATACGATATTACAATAGCTAAGCTAATATTGAATACAGTATTGGAAATAAACTTTCCGAATTTTATTTTTATTGTGTTTTAAGTTAATACTTAATAAATTAAGTTCATATAAACAACAAAAAATTTCTGATTCCTTTAAAAATATTGAAAAAAAATATGTTTGCCTAAATTTGGAAAGAATTATTAAGGCGATACAAAGGGGTTTAATTGACAAAAAATGATAAAAAAATTCAAATAAACACTGTTTACTCTAAGTTATTTTTCGTAAACTTTTCTATAATTTCACAAAATTTGAAAGCTCTAAGTTAAAAAACAATCCAGAGTTATGATAATTTTTACATTCGTTTTTAGTCATGTTCTAATGACAAATAAAAACCTTAAACTAATTTATCTCAAAGAAGAAAAAGATAACTAGTTTATCTTCATTTGTCCTTTATGTAAAGTTTTTTTTCCTATTGTTTCAATTGCTTTGATATCTTTCCTACCTACTCTTATTAGTACTTCTAACAATAGCTACTATGCATTTTTAAATCAAAGAAATGCAATTTTTTTTAGTTTGTTTAATTTTGAACTTCAAAATTTCTTAAGGAATTTTTAGTAAGCTTTTATTAAAAATATTTTACGAGCACCAATCATGTTAGTAGAAAACCATACCAACATTTTTTTATACATAATTTGCTGAACTAGTAAATTAAATTTCGTGTGCGTAAATTATTGAAGGAGGAGTAGCGTTTTAAAATCCCCTCACGAAATTTTAAGTTTTCTTTAAAAAGTAAAGTTTGGCTTTTTATAATGTTTTGAGCATATAAACTGTTTTACCAAATACATATACATAGGTTAAAAACAAATTATAAAAACTATTGTATCAAATATTTTTTTTTATAAATCCTTCTATGTCCCTTAAAATTAAAGGGAATTTTTTTGGAAATAAGAAGATATGTGAAGTAAAATATTTTGCATATTTATTCAAATACGCAATAGAAATATTAATTTATAATCATTGTCTAATAAATGCCGTCAGATATATTTAATTTACTTAAGTGTACTTCGGTCACAAATTATGTTCTCTTTTAATTCAATGATGATCAGTCCCAAAGGTTTCTATTTTTGTTTATCATACTCCATAAGTGATCAAAGAAGATGAATGAGAGATAAAAAGTTGAATAATAAAAATGCCTTGAAGTTAAGGAACAAACTTGAAATTTATGAAGTGATTCTTAAATGCTACTCCTTCGACAAAAATTAAGAAATACATGAAATTACATGAAATACGTGAAGCATACATGAAATTTGATATACAAGTACGTCAAACTTTGTATAACAAAATTTGGTATGTGTTTTGTGATATTATGATTCATATTCATATAATAATTTATTTATGAGTGCTTATTGAAAATTCCTTAAAAAATGTGCAAATTCTAAATTAATTTTTTTTTAAAAAAATAAGTATTGTTTTGATTGAAAAATGTATACCAACTTTTATTCCCTGTACTATTAGCAACAAATGAAAAAAAATATTTCCAAGTATTAGACACAAAAGAAAAAAAGACTGAGGATTTTAAATGAAGACAAAATATTTATTTTATCTTTCTCCGAGATAAGTCAGTTTAAAGTTTTGATTTGCCATTGAGATGTGAATAAGAACAAACGTAAAAGTTATTACAGCTCTGTTTTTTTTTAAATTAAAGCTTTCAAAATTTTGAGTTTGTAGAAATGCATATAAAAAATAAGGCTGAAAAAATAGATTTGATTTTGTCACCGACTTTTGTCAATTGAATCGTATTGTGCCCCCTTAATTTAAGCAGAAATAGTATATAATTATCGGAATATGGTGTTTCAAATGAGAACTGTATTGATGTACTTTGACAAATTATCCAGAATATTATAGAATAAATACGAATCTTATTAATATATGGAATAAGTACACATTATTTGGTTTTAAATTCACGTAAATTTTCGCTTGTTCATGAGTGTTATTATTATTCTTAGTATTTCATTTTCTATCCAGTTTTAAATTCTAAAATGCATTTAAAATTGCGAGATCTTTAATTATGTTTTCATTTCCATTGTATACTTTTTTCGCAATGTAATAAGCAGAAACAGGAAGCAAACGGAATTCAAAAACTGTGTTTCTTTATGATCATATATTTTTTTTTATAATTTTGAAATACTTTGGTTTTTCTCAATATGAAAGATGTAGTAAATGCAAATTACATTTAGTTTCAAAATCTAATTTCACTAACAATGAAACATTTTGAATTTCCCTTAATATCATACCTATTCACTCATAAAATGGAACAATTATCACACAAATTAATAAGTCATTTAACTTTCTCATATTATAATTAAGCTTTATGTATTATCGAGTAAGATAAATTTTTCAAAATACCGTATTTGTGTTGTTTTAGATCAAGAGTTGCGAACTCGCGGAAATCGTGCAAGAGTGTTGAACGGCGGCGTTGTAGAAGAGGCATGTGAAGTGTTATCGAAAAATTTGAAAAAAAATATAATATTAAATAAAAAAATTCACAATTTTATGCAAATTCGTCTATTTTACCCCTCAGAATTTGGATTGACAAGTTTGTGAATATTTTTATTAGGAACATGAAAACAATCTCTCAAACTAGCTGAAATATATGAAATAAAACTTTTTTTTGTAAGTATTTTCAAGAGCTAACCCTAATATATATGATAGAGGATATTTTCACAAACTGACCACATTAAGTAAGAACTGACTGTTTAATAATTATTTAGAATTAAATGTTTTAAGTTACTTTTTGACGGATCTATACGCCACGGTTCTACTAATCCTTCATGGCACTTTTAGAAAAATATTTATTTCACCCAACTTTCGCCGAGTAAGAAATCGTGATTATGCAAATGAAGTATGTTATATAAATTCTGTATTCGCGAGTTTGAAGATTTAGCTAAGAGTTGACAAGTGAGTTGGCGAGTTATTTTGATAGTTGAAGATTGAAAGATTGTGGGATTATTAAGAGATTTTGGAGTCTGTCCATGAAAAGGATTACTGAAAGTGGATCTAACGACAGTGATTAAATCCAGATAAAATATCCTGCAAGATTCAAGTGCTCATAAAAGTACAGGTAAAAGTAACTCTGCTTCATGAAAGTACAGGTATCGTGAGCCTTGTTTAATTAGAAGTTAGCTTATTAGTGTGCGACGTAGTTTACATTGAGCGTGTTTAAGCTTTCGTGGATTCAGTTGAGGGTCCGTAGTATGATCCCCGTGTTATTGAATCTCACCTCCGCGCTCTACTGTCTGATCAGTTATCTTAATTAGATTGTTATTGTGTCTGATTAATATTTTGGTAACAATAAAATAGTTAGTGTGAAATCATGTTTGTTGATTAATTAGTTTCTTCCACACACCTAGCCGTGTCTGCGGGTAGACAAGGGAATTCAGATGGAAGCAGGAACCGTCCAGCATTACAACATATTTTTATTTTATGCCTACTCTAACTGATCGAACCTGTAAAAAGATTATTAACAATAGAACCTAAGTAGTATTTTTGTCTTTTTAATTATATGCTTTTTAATTTGCCGCTGCATAGAACTGCTTTAAAAAATGTTCTCTTTGCGTGAAAATCTCATAATAAGCTAATATGTAACATTTTTCATCCTCTTTTTTTAATATTTGGAAAAATTGGAAGTGACATGCATTACCTTTTTTAAATTAGTGGCACTCTTTCCAAAAATGTTGTTCACCCCTGTTTTAGATACTTACACACACAGAATATACCTACAGTAATACAAGTTTATTTAAAACATATATTGTACATCTATTGATAGTTTAAGCGGCAAAATTGGGGTCAAATTAAGATATCATAGTTCATTGAAAAGGATCACCGCTTGTCATCAAATACTGAGAACTTCCCCTTTAACTGCTGCCAAGAACCCGATAGCAGAATCGCTAATCACCTTTCCCTATTATAGATCACGTTACTACACATCCCATTAACAAAGATTAAAGAGGAAAGGACTTGAGAGAGAGCTTTTAGCTCAATCCAGTTATGCTAGATACAGGTTTAAAAGAATTATTTAGGAAAGAGTGAATAGCAAAATAGAATGCAACTGAAAAAGAGCAAGATTGAATAATGATGTTAAAAGCTAATACTTCAACTAAAGTTCTTAGGATGTTTTGACCATAAAAATAAGATTATTGTGTTAAACTTATAGTAATTGAAAGCATATTTTAGTTTGTAACAAATATTTATAAAAATCTTTTCCGTGGATCTAACTGTATAACGAAAATAAGTAGAACGTATTAAATAAATAAATAAATGGGATGCTACTTTTCAAAATGACATTAAGAAGAAAGTTGAGATAGATAATGAAAAGCACTTAAATTTATGTGATTCAATTTGCAATTAATATTTTTTATCCCATAAGTTATTCAGCAGATAGACATAGTATATATCTTTAAAAGTTCAGAAAGTTTCCTAAAATTAAATAAATATGTTAGTTTTTCTTTATTCTACCTATCAGTAATAGCAATAAAATAATTATTTCTTCTTTTCTAACTGCTCAACAGAGCAGGGGGTGGGCCCTAAACCTCCAGAACTCATCTACAAGCATCTCTACTTATAAAGTTTTTTACAAGTTACCTTTTCTTTCTTCAAAAATCGCAAAAGTTCAAATCAATAATTTAACTTTCAAGTAAAGAGAAATATCCTATTTCAAGAATATGATAACTATAATAATAGCAAAAAAACAGTACCTTATACACTTTCAAATGCTGAATATTTCTGGAGAAGTGCATTAAATGATTTTTTTTATCTACTTACTGTGTAAAGAAAGGTAGTTGTATGTATTCCCAACTATATTTGTACACAATATATGCGTTTCTGGAAAACTCGAGTAAAATTTTTTTTTTAAAAAATACACTCTTTATATTTTAGTAAAAAGAGGGGTGCTCAACTCTTTGCAAAAATCATGCACGATGAAATATTAAAATGTTTAACGTAATGAAAACCCGTCTCAGAAAAGTGAGGGAAAAATTAACTACACGTGTAAGCTTTATATGAAATTTAATATACTTGTTTTCATTGTTTAAACATTGTTTCCTATAACATTTGCACGTATAACTTTTATACTTAATTCATATTTGATTCAGTTAATAACAAAAAAATCATTTAAAGCAGCATATATTTTACCTTAAAAATGGATACAAAAAAATCAACACTATTAAAAATAAAATAAAAAATATTATTTTTCTCTCCTTTATTGTTAATAAGCGTATTTATTTAATACAGAATTAATCAAAAGTAAACATCAGAAAGTAAGACTATATTTATTATGATATAAAGTGATAGAAAAATCTCTTAAAATAATGATGGTTTATTCGGTAAAGTAATGGCAGTTTTATTATTGAAGGTGATTTCCGAAGGATTTTTAGGTATTTATTTATATAACTCTTGAAACACACACACACAAAACATAATTTTTCCTATCTATTTGGAATTTATAAATACGGTTCTATTTAAGAATCGATATTTGAAAATATATTTTACATACTATACGGTTCGAATTAATTCAGGCAGGAATGTTTTTCTTGTCTGAGTTGGCATGTGATTATAAGCGATGTCCTGAACTTCCTCAAACCGGATCTTTCTGACCAGAGGTGGAATGGCTGATCGTTCTTTACTATACTTCACTTGTTTGACTGGTTTTAGTGTATAAGTAGCTCAATTGGGAAACTTTCAGTTTAGCAGCTGGTGATTATAATTTTGAGTTACTTGTCACACGTGCTACGTTTGCTTCTTCAAATATGGGTATTACTACTAGGAAGAGTTCTAATTTTATCGTTCTTAATGAACACGATACTAAGACTGTGGGAGAGATATAGCTACTGAGGCTGGTGTGGGAAAATCAAGTGTTTCAGGAACTTTAAAAACGTCTCAAGCTTCCAGATTATTGTCTCCAAAAAGAAAATGAAAATGTAAGCATAAAAGGAAAACTACTCCTCAGATAAAACTCAAATAATAAATAACACAATAAAACCAAGCAAGACAAGCACATACACTCGAAGAGTTTTATTGGATTATGGTGTAGGGGAGTGAATAACTCAACTGTACAAAAACGGCTTCTGGAAATAGGCCGTAAGGCAACAAGATCAAAAGAAAAGCATCTAAGAATATGTCAAAAAACGTTTAGCATGAGTCGAAAAATACTGATCACGTATTGTTAGCGAATGGTACATAGTGATTTTTAATGATGAAACACATTTATTTGTGCAGAGATAAAAAACATGTGTAGTTAGACGAAGTGACGGTGCAACTTCTACCAGATCTTATCCAACAAAATGTAAAACATATTTCTAAGCCAGTACTTCTCAAAGTTTCTACATTCGCGACCCATTATTCCATCATAAGTTTCTTCGCACCCCCCTCATACAAGAACAATGTATGAAATTCAATAATACTTAACTTTGACGCAAGAAATACGACACGACTTTAAACTGTTAAGTGCCACCGGCGTATCTAAACTTCTCGCTTAGTCAAAACGTTAATTTTCCCGGATGTAAATATTCGTCTTTCCGACGTACGATCTTTTATGTGCATTGGTATCCATAAACTTGTTCTGAAGGTTTCGGAATGCAATAACAGGACATTGACAAAGTTTGTGAAGGCTTTACTCATTTCAGATTATTTGCTTCTATATTCCTCCTCCACCCCACCCCCAATACATGACATGCGTGCGCCTACGTGGAAAATGGTTGGCATTGGAAAGCGAATCGCATAACTTTTAATCGGCAGTTAAAGGGATTAATTATAAACCGTACAAATTAACAAGATAAGTGTTAGTTTTTTTATATAATTTTATATATGTTAATCCCATGGAGCACTGGTAATTATTAAACTTGTTTTTAACTTGGTATTGTTAAATTAAGTATATTGTGTAACACTGATGCATTTATAAGTGTAATATATCAGTTTAAATGCGCTATTTTATTTTTTATTATGTCACAATGTATTTTGTTTGTTTAGTTTCAGTAAATTAATATATTTTTTAAGTAATACTTTGTTTTCTACTTTTCAATATGATCGCGCCCCCAGTCACAGAGATGTCACGCCTCACAGTTTGAGAAACGCTGTTCTAAGCAGATGCTTTGGTCTTTTACATAACATATGGCATTGTAAGCTTAGATATAACTAATTCTGTGAAATACATAGAAATATTATGCAGTAGGATTGCTCCATTCACGGAAAAGCTTTTTTGGCATTTCAACATGATTTGGCCCCTTGCCACAATTCGAAATTGGTCCTCACTTTGAATATGAATATTTATTTATTTTAAAGTAAATATAACAGTTATCAATGTATAGTATTCATATAGTATAAGTATTTAAATATTAAAATTATTTTTTTGGAAAAATGAATGTTTTATTTTATAAATTATGTAATTAATTTAGGATAGTCCTCAAGATCCAATTTGTCTATATTCACTTGATTTATTTATATTTATTTTTTATTGTCTATTTCACTTGAACAACAGTGAGTATTTATAAATGCAAAACTAGACACAATTAACATTTAAAAAAACTGAAAATATCCGTTAAAATTTTTATAAATAGTCATTTAAATTTTCCGTAAATATGGAGTATTGAACAAATATTCCTAAATTATTAATATATAGGTACAAATAAAAACGTATGGATTGTGAAAGGAAAAATGAAATGTAACAGATAATTTAAAACAATTCATTTTTAAGGCTATTTTTCATATCTCCGAAAAGAAATACAACACGTTACATAGATCATATCGTTTCATAAAACACTTTTTCTGTCAATGCTTTCGAAGAGAGCATTTGGCAATTCGCCACAAACTACCGAAGATCAGCTTTCTTGACTTAAAGCTTTTTAAGCAGGAAACAATTCTTACAACGTCATTTCCAGAGATAGCATCATATAATTCTTCGGATGTTTTATCATTAGCTCGAGAAGTTTCTCTCTCTTTTACTTTGAGAATTAATAAGGACAAGTGCATCCGTTTCTTTCGTGGAGATTACACGTATCAGGTTGAAAGATTAATATATTTATATTTTTTTTACTTCAAAAAAGCCTTTATACAAAAAATTTCACTTGAAAAACATCTTTTAATGGATTATGTCTATGATTCTTCAAAGTTTATTTTTCATATGCCAGTGCTTATCAAACATTCAATATTTGCGACCCTATAATAAATCCTAATTTTCATCGCCCCCTCTTCCATACAATAACAATGTGTTGAATTTAATAATACTATACTTAAGCGCTAAAGTTATAATACGACTTTAAGCTCTTGAATGTCGCCGGCGTATATAAACGTCTCACTCGGTCAAAGTGTTAATTGTGCTGAACATTTATTTACGTCATTCCGAAGTACGATCTTCTTAGCGCACTGCTATTCATAAAATTAATCCTAAAGTTTGGGAATGCTATTAAAAGATCCTGGCAGTGTTTGCAGAAGAATTCAGAGGATTTACTAATTTATTCCTTTTTTTGCCTCCCCCCCACTACAACACACACGTAGAAAGCGGTGGTATTGGGGAGAGAATCAAGTATCTTTTTAATCAGCAGTTAAAGCATAAATAATAAACCGTACAAATTATTTATTAAGATAAATGTAATTTTTTAAATATATTTTTATATATGTGACAAATAAGTCCATAGGGTCAAATGGTTTTAAGCTTGTAGGTATTATGCTTGTTCTTAACTTAGTGTTACTAAATTAATTATCAAATACATTTTGCAGTACTGATACATTTATAAGTATATTCTATCAATGTAATTGTGTATTTATTTCTTATTACTTCAGAATATATTTGGTTTGTTTACTTTCAGCAAAGTAATAATATTGTTAAATAGTCTTTTGTTTTCGATTTTTCAATGTGTTCGCACCCCCCTCGTAGAAAGATCCGCCCCTCTAGGAGTAGTGCTCCATAGTTTCAGAAATACTAGTATATGCAGCTTTATTTTTTTTTATTGATAATTAGTCTCTTTATATTGTTAACATTCAAATTTAAGGAAAGAGTGAGGTAATCATTTATCTACGTTGTTATTCTAAATGAAACAATTTTTCAGATTCATTTATTATCTCTAGAAGTAATGCACAAACGTTTAAAATAAGTTTTTTGCTCATGGATTGGTATTCATCAGGTGACGCATGTAGCTCAAATTGAGCATTTTTGCAGCCCGTTCAATATATTGGCACAAAATAATGTATAACAGAAGTTTAAAAATTTCTCCCGAAATAGAATAGAAAGTAGCATACACATGTCAAGTAACAAAACGTGCATATTAAAATTTTATTATTTTTTGTATGCTTATTATAATGCATTATTCGAAATGAGAGCATACTTTTCTATAACTTGTGATTTTCTATGCTGCCCACATTAAGTTAAGCTTTGTTTAATTGACCCAGTCAGACTTCAATTTTGAAACCTTCAGTGAACATAGTACAGATATATCACACAACTGCGATAGTTTTCCTCCAAAACCGAGAGCACATGAATACTAAAAAAACTAAAAGAGAAAAATAAGGATGGAAAAAATTTTATGATTTAAAATGTTTTCAGAAATATACAACCAAAGCTTTTAGAAAAATTCTGAATAATTAAATTGAAAAACAAAAATTATTATTTTTTTATTTTTAAAACTTTAAAATTCATTAGAAGAGCTAGTAATACCGTTATGGAAATGTAAGTACATATTATTTTAATTTATTTGCTTTACAATAGCCTTTAAGTATATCCATTATTAATACATGTATAACCTCTTAGGATTTTTAAAAATAAATGTTGCTTACATAATTATGTGGGAAAGGGCGAATGACTTTTATAATACTCTAATTTTCTTAGAAATATAATGGATTTCTTTCAAAATTTCCCATTTATTTTACTTTTCAACTTAAATGAATTTATGTGTTAAATAGTTTCTTAAAAATAGCGATAGACATTACTGTTCCTATTCCAACTTTTTATAATATTAATACATTTGAATTACATGACATCACATTATTTACGAATAAATACGATTGAATGCAGTTATATATGTATATACAACGAAAAATATTAATAATATATTTAATTAGGCCCAATAATATGTTTCGCTTTTAGAATTCTATTTTTTCTGAGGAAATATTAAAACAATTAAAATCTTAAGCTGGTCCAGTACGTTTTTTCCGCAGTTTTTTTCTATAAGTACTTAAAGAATATACTTAAAACTGTATATCTTGATATGTAACATAATTTTAAAAAAATATATATAGCTTAAAAATATTATATTTTAAATTGTATGTGTTTTTTCCCTTCAGAATTTAGAAAGAAATTTAAGAAAGATTCTATTTTATTTAATAATTATTAACGTCAACATCGGAGCTATTCGTTGGCTATACGCGATTGTCCTGACAATTTTTAATGACGGTCAAGTGACGAGGATAATACTCAAGCTAGCATCCATCTCTTCAAACCTTGACCGATAGCAAACATGAGGATTTTGAGACTCAATAGCTTTGTCATGCATCAGTCCTTCGTATTTTCAGTTCCACCAGAAAAATGAATTTGAAAGATCAAGGTTTAAAACGAAATTAATAAGCAAACTAAAATTCTTGTGTCTTATAAAAAAATAGATTTTTTTTTACGGGAAGTGTATGTGTGTGTGCATCACTTTAATTTTTTTTATGTATAACAATTAATCTGATTTTGACTCTAAAACTGCAAATAATTACCTGGGAAAATAAAATTTTTACTAGAGAAGGAACAATTTGTAGCGAGCTCAGCGCATTTTTCATCTAACTACTCTGGTGATTGATTTCACAACCTTTGCTTGTGAAGTAACCGTGATATAGGTAAACAAGTATCGTTACTGAAAGAGCTATGAAGTGAGATCTCGGAGGATATAGGAATTTTAATAATAAGAAAAACATTTGTGGTTTTAAATGTAAAGATTATCTTTGATTACTTGATATTAGAATAAGAGACTTGAATAAAAACTCGGGGATTTCCGTATTCCTGTTGCGTAGGATTATATTATATTTGAAATCCACTTCGTTGTGTTTCAAAACTCCCACTGTGAATTAAGTGAATATTTATTACTAATGGTTAGAATTAAGATTAATTTCATCCTACTGAAGGCTGACCATCAAACTAGTACAGTATTAACATTTTAAGATTCAGTAAAAGTTGTTGAACTTTACAAAGTTGTCGGCTCCTTCATCCCCAAGCCTTAATAAAGTTCACTTAATATTCATTACTTAAAAAAATTAAGAAAATATATTAGCAAAAAGCTAATAATAAATTGGTATCATACAGCAAGTAAACATTAGACAAATATGGAATTATACTGGTACAAAATGAAATCTTATAAAACGGTGCAACAAAAAACTAAAGTCTTGAATAAATTATAAGATCTCTCCAAAATTCAATGGCTATTTTGCACCATCTGCTCATATTCTTTACCAAATTATCCAAAGATTCTTGAGGTAAGAGTTACCGTTTCTTGAAAAAAATATGCGTAAATTATCTACTGTTTTCTCGTATTTTTTCGTATGTGTCTTTCCAACACATCCAATCCATATTCAATGAGATTTAAATCGAGGACTAGAGCTAGCTAATCTATTATGCGGATACCTTTTCTTTCTATTAGCTCATAAATAGCATGAGGCATAATAGTTCCTCGTTGTCTTCCTTAAAAAAATGTCTGAACCAATAGTACTCGAAACTGAGAAAATGAAATTATCTTAGTAACGATCTATGGTAAAAGAGTCTTTTTTTAAAAAAAAAACATGGGGCTTCATCTATCCATACGTTGAAATACCACACAAGTACATGTATTGTACCAATAAAACAGTACAACTAAAACTGTTTTTTTTTCCTTCTTGATAATTGGAAGAATGGACGTCTATAAAACCCCTTCAGGACCGGTGATAGGAGAAAGAAACGTTTCCCAGGTAGTACATTCCGAGAGTATACGCGCGCAGGGGACTGGGCGAATTTCACTGCTATAAACCTAATTTCATTTATAAATTCATATCAAATATTTGAAGCAATCTTTTGCGCTAAAATTTACAATTTACTAACAATAAAAATATCTGAATATGCAGTGCAAAAAGTTTCGCTATATTTAAAATAAATTGCAAATTTTAAATAAAGTTTTTTTCATTTTAATAAAAAAGTACTCTTTTCGCTCTTTTGCTGTGGTGGTTAAAATAAAATAGACGCGAAACTTAGAAAATATTATCTGGCAAATCCCAAAAAATAAATTTATTCTCACATACATTTGTTTAGGCTTGAACTGATACACAAATCTTTTAAATAACAGATAATATATATATATATATATATATATATATATATATATATATTACAAAATATACAAAAAATAGTTATAAACCTAAGATAACTATAGCAATGATAGAATAGTTTTAGCCACAGAAACACTAGAGCAAACTCCTGGCCTTAGGAACCAGGATTGCAGGTTTAAACAATGTTTTTCGGCCAGCCAACCTTCACCTGAATTTGCCAATACACTGGGCCATAGGACAAGCGAGAAATTCATAGAGAAGTTTAACTATTATTATAAATAATGCCATAATCTATTAATGTTTAACGATAATATTATAGCCTGTAATAATTACTAAACTATTTTAAAATCAATGTTAAAATTATTAGATAAAGACTTACCACGTGTCTACAGCAAAACATATTCCCGGGCAATGGACAATAACCATAACGCATAAAATTATTAAGTTTTGATAAAAAAAACTTTAATATTATATATATATACACATTTAAAAACTCTATATTATGTTCTAAAATTTATAGAAAATAAAAGTACCACCCAGCATATTCAATTAATTTTAAATAAAATATAATATTGTTAATTTATTTAGCTTAAGGTGCCATCTATCGATAAACTGTACAACTAAGAACATATTTTTATTTAACCGTTCGGGATTTTTTTATAAATTTAGGAGGGGTATCCATGTTTCATACAATTCTTAATAAAGTTATTAAAATTTAAATATGTATTAAACTTATCACAAACTAATACGTTATCACGAAAAATATAATTGAAAATAATATATATATATAGATAGATAGATAGAGAGGAGAGAGAAAGAAAAAGAGAGAGAGGGAGAGAGAGAGAAATTGGAATTCCAGTAAGGCACTTTAAGAATGCTAAAATTAAAAACATCAACTTTATTATAAATATTGCTATGTAATATATAGTCCTTAATACTCAATGATACCTTCAAGTAATTAGTCAAAAATAATATTTCTATATAGATATATATCCTTTTGAATTCGACTATGGCACTTTAAGAATATTAAAATTAAAATCATCTCTTTTGTCATATATATTGCTATGTAGTTTATATTCCTTAATATACAATGATACATCCACGTAATTAGTTTTAACTGGATTACTTTTAATTTTAATTAGGTTTAAATAACTGGGATAAAAAGTAATATTTATGTTAACATTATTTTTACCAAAAATAATTAAATCGTATTTATATTCGTAAAAGTGGAAGTATAAATTAGCCAAACTATTGGTAGCCGAGCCACCTATAGGCAAACCTTTAGTTTTTTTATACAAAGAACCATTAAAATTAATGTAGATTTCTTTTAAGACTAAATCTATGAGAGTTCTAAATTTTTGTATGATTTTCTAAAATTACCTTGTATATAAGTATATATATATATATATATATATGGAGGGAGTGACTCAAATGGTGTAAATAAATTAAATCTGCTTTTAACAGCGTTACTAAGCTTGTTTCAATCAATGATATGAATCACTTAAGATGACAGGCAAATAGATTACCTTCTTGTGGAGTGTGGACTTAATTAATACAGAAACGCGTCGTTATTTTTTGCGTAGTTGTTGAAAAATGTTATCATCAGTTTGGTTTTGATTACGTTTCACCGACACGACGATATATCGGTCGTCACTTAACATTGTTTATCTTTCCTAACGCTTGATAACTTTACTTACAGCTATATATGTTCTTACAGAAGCCTTCTTAGGGAAACACACAGCATTTTTTTTCTAATTTTGCACTCTTCAGCAAAACTGGTTAAACTAAAACCCTCCTCAAGTTTGCTTGTCTTTCTGCTAAGTGTATTAGTGTTTTGATGGTTTCTTGTAGGCATATTATACGTACAATTTTACTTTCACTCGTTGCGAATGTCTGGAAACTGCTCTGAAACTTACTTTTTTTAAGCAGCCTTGCTTTAAATAACCTACTCCACACATTTTGTTCGCCCTCATGTCATATCTAATATTATGCTCCTGATGTTTGATTTACATAACCATTCTGCTCAGTTGGCCTTTTAAGCGATAAGGTAATCAAAAAATCATCAAAATATCGACATATGTTATTAACTTATATGATACCGCGAATCATTATATACGTACCTGTAAAATTTCAGAGCTTAATCAGCAGTTTTTATTATGATTTTTTATTAGAAGTTTTTATTATTTAGTTTTTATCCATTCAAATTTTTAGACCTTCCGTTAGAAAAGAGCCACTTTGCTTTTATTTCTTTTAAATTATCTGTTGATTGCTATGTGGAATTTTTTCCGGAAACTATACTTAGATAAAAATGATTGCGTACATACAAAACACCGATAAATATGCTTTATAAGTATAAGTTTTGCATTTAAAGCTATTTTTCCTCGTTGGATTCCGTTTAATGTAATTCAAATCTCTAAACACATCATTTTTATGCTCAAAATTAAAACTATTGATCCATAAGTGAGCGAATGAAAACATTTTTAATTGGCATTTAAGGGGTTAATTTTTGTATTGCTTTTTTAGTTCACGTCCATATTGTTTAAAACATGTGAAAGATTTCGTAAGGTTCGTAAAAGCATTGTTTACAGTTAAATATGTATCATGTATATCTTTAATATTCTAAATATATATCTGACAAAATAATAATTTTTATCATTATAAAAGATGACTCCAAGTGTTATATATTTCTAACATGTATTCAACTTTTCAGATATACAAATATATTTATACATTGTTAATGAAAATGTTTTAATTTACATTTAGTAACTAATTATTTTTATTACCAAATTCAAATAAATATTACAGTTATTTTTTATTTTATTTATTAACATTTTAAAATTTAGGAATGAGTGAAAAATATAGAAACTTTGTAAAATAAAATTTTTCACAGTAGGTATCAAAATTTAATACACATTTGCTTTCCCTAATAAATATTCAACCTTGAATGATACATGGACGTTTAATCAGTGAATAACATTGTTTTACTTACGAACTAAGTTCAAAGCTGAATCACTGTAGCATCGATGTCAAGTATTGGCCTACCAAAAGTTCACTCAAGTACTGCTCCCTTTCAAAATTAATAAACCAATTAGACATTTCTTAGCTATGAATCTTATTTGATAATAATACAAAGAAAAATTTAAACTCAAAAATACATTATAATATATATATATATATATATATATATATATATGTCAGGTTTGAAAAGATTAACTTTAAAATTAAGGGAGTAATAAATAAAAATAGAGCGAACTCTTTATCATCGCGTAAGGATTTGTGGGTAAGTAAACCTATTTAAAGGTGGAGCGAGCGCTGACGAAGGCGAACGCGTACTGGAGAGAGGTAGCTGGTGAACTCCTAGTCGAAGTTCCGTGTATTGTTCTATAGTGTTGGCGCCAAAGGGCCGCCATGTTTGGATATTTGATGATTCACAAGCAGAATAAAGAAGCATTTTGTAGAGATGATGTCTCATCATTTAACCCGCAGGCCTGGGGCCTGTCATATATATATATATATACACACACTCAAGAGCCAAAACATTATGACTGCCTGTCAATAACGAGTTGGCCCAACTTTGGCGCGCAACACAACTTCATCCCGCCTTAGCATGGATGGCACAAATAATTGGTAGATGACCAGAGGCAGATTGTAACAAATGTTTACACAACGGTCACGCAAGTCCGAGATATTGCGAATTCGTGGTCTTTGAACTCTGAGCTGCCCTCCCATGGCATCCCAAATGTGTTCTATCGGATTGAGATCCGGTGAGTTAGGCGGCCAGGACATTAACTGGAATTCAGCATCATGTTCTTGGAACCAATCCAACACAATTTTAGCCTTGTGACACGGGGTGTTGTCCTGTTGGAACATTCCATTTCCAGCTGGAAAAACAGAGGTCATGTAAGGGTGCAACTGGCCCGCAATGATATTCAGATACCTTATAGCATTCATGGTCTGCTCGGCCACAACCACAGGTCCCAGAGACGCGCAAGAGACCTAATGTATGACGTAATGCACATTGAGGTGCAACTGTTCGCCTGGAAGACGGCGTATCCTGACACGACCCTCGGCGTGATGAATGACCCAAAAGGTAATTCATCTGACCAGGCAACTCTTTCCCACTGATCCATGGACCAGTAGCGATGTTCCGGACCCAGAGCAGGCACCGTGACGCTTGGTCAGCGAAGGCACACAAGTGGTAAGTTAGCCCCATATCCAGCAGTGTCCACTGAGCAGTGTGTTCCGATACTATTTCTCTTGGCCCTGCATTGTATTGGGATGTCAGCTGAGCCACTGTCTGGCTCCGGTTTTGCTTTACCATGTGAGACAGTCTCCAACGAACTTTATATTTGATAGCGTGTGGACGTCCAACATTAAGTCGTCTACTACTGGTTTCACCGTCATTCATCACCTTAGCATAAGTACTAACAACTGTAGATAGCGAACAACCCACGAGTCTTACAGTGTCGGATATACTTGTTCCGAACCTTCGAGCCATTACAATCTGCCCTCTATCAAAGTCACTTAGATCCACAGCTTTTCCCATCACACACAGAAGTAAGTGAAATAATGATTCTTCAGACTCTCCAGTAGCAGTTAAATACCACTTCCAACTGATCGCGTGCCTTCCACGTCATCCAGGCGAGTTCATTGCAAAATGTAGGGGTGATCATAATGATTTGGCTCTTGAGTGACACTCTGGCTCCTCTGACTAACTGGCCAAATGTATCCGGACACCCCTTAAAAAGTGGTTTTGGCGATTGGCGCAAATTGATAGGTAATTGAAATCTATAAAAGTGTTGGTAGTGGTTTGTCAGATTGTATTTATGCGTTTGTGAGACAATGAGTAAGTCAAAGTAGCTTAGTGAGTTTGGTCGTGGTAGTATAGTGGGATGCCACCTTTGTAGGAAATCAGTTCGTGAGATTGCGGACATTCTACAGAAGCCTAACTCCACTGTGAGTGATATAATTGTGAAGTGGGAACGTCTAGGCAGAGTGAAACGGCAGAAAGATCCGAAAATACTTGATGAACGCAGCCGCAGCACTCTGAAAAGGGTAGTGAAACAAAATCACAAGTCCTCGTTGTTGGAAATTTCTCAGGAGTTCCAAAGTTCATCAGGAATTAGTGTTAGCAGCAGGACTGTCTGTCGAGATTAAATAACTAGGGATTCCATAGTCGTGCAGCTGCTCACAAGTCAAACATCACTCCACAGAATGCGAAGCATCGATTGCAATGGTGTAGAGCTCACCGTCATTGGGCTGTGGACATGTGGAAAACTGTTCTTTGGAGTGATGAATCTCGCTTTTTAGTCTGACAGTCGAATGGACGCGTCTGGGTTTGGCGGATGCCCGGCGAACGTTTCTTTAGTGACTGCATTGTGGTGGAAGCATAATGGTGTTGGGTTGTTTCGCGTGGTTTGGCCTGGGTCCGTTAGTTCCTGTGATTGGAAACATGGACTCTGAGATGTATGTGGACATTCTGGACAATGCTGCAATCCCTATTCCATGGTAATATTTCGGGGAAAGCCCATTTCTCTTCCAGCAGGATAACTGCTCCATTTACACATCGAGGCTTGCACAGACGTGGTTTGACGAAATGGGTGTTCAAAAACTGGACTGGCCTTCTGAGAGCCCCGATCTAAATCCCATAGAACCCCGTTGGGACGAATTAGAATGCAGATTAAGTCGCCAGCCAAATCGACCATCCTCACTGCAAGCATTCACTCCAGCTGTGAATGACGCCTGGAAGGCAGTTCATATGGTCATCTATCAAAAATTGGTGGAAAATCTTCCCAAACGTTTGCAGGCTGTCATCCATGCAAAAGGGGGACCAACACCATGCCAATATGTGCCTCAGGACGCTCTAAGTCCATACAACTGGGTGTCTGGATACCTTTGGCCAGATAGTGTATATTATGAAGAGTTTAGACTGGCGTAGATCTTTAGAACGTATTTTATGTACCACATTAAAATATGTGAAACCATTCAAGATAAAAAATTTCCTAAGTCAGCTTTGAAATATGTTCAAAGGAATATCAAAGAAATGTGTCCATTAAATAAATTAAAAAAAAAAGTGTAACAGCTCCCAAAGTGTGACTTTTATTTTCTACACAATAACACGTTTTAAAAAAATTGTTACTTGGAAAAATTTTAAAACATATATAGGACAATAGGATATGAATCAAATGTTCGTTGAATTATTTTTGTGAAATTTAGAGACATCAGGAATTAAATGATGATAATTCAATTTTAAAAAAAATATGTCAACTGATTACTTTAATGAAATATGTAAGGTTTCAGGAAGTTAAATTAAGTATCTAATTTAGCTTACATGATATAGACCGTTAAATGTTTTCTATTTACTTTCTTGGGCAGAGATTTACTTGTATTCCAGTAAGTGAAATATCTAAAATTCATAAGATGAATAATTAAATTACTTTGGAGGTCTTATTAAATAACAGACAGAAAACTTATTAAAAAACTCACAGAATTTCACGTAAAGTAATCGTTGTTGAAACGGATGAAACTTCTGAACAGTTTGAAACATCTAAGAATCAGAGAACATGTATGTAATTAAAAAATGTGTATTGCAATAAAAAATAAATTTTTGATTTCTTTATTAACCAATTTTGTGTAAAGAGTTATATACTCAACAAAATTTTAAATTTTAAATATTTTTCTCCTTAAAATGTAATTAGTTATGAAAAATGTCATAAAAAATACAGGAGAGAGGATAATGTAAAAAAGCATTTAAAAAAAACTGTAAATGATTTGTTGATAACTGTTAGATTGGACTCCTAAGCACCTTCAAAAGCGGTTTTTCCTATAAATTTCAAAAATACTGACTTTTTTTGTATTTCCATGTGGTCTAATCTTGCCACCAATTTTTAGATATGAAAACAAATTAGTTTTTAAGATATTTGAAGTTTCCTGAGCTTTGGGTTTCATTTCGGTTTCCTTTTAATGCATTTCTCGACCGTTAAATATAATTAATTAAAAATAATTTGAGAACATTCAAATCTTTCGGAATGAAATGGTTATTAACTTCCATTTCCATTACTAAATAATTTCTGCTTGATTATGTTTTGATTTTTTTTATCTCATATTTACTTTATTCAGATTCATTTTAAGATAAATTTGTTGTTTAAAATATAGTTTATATTACTTAGAAGATTTATTATTAGTTTTTGTTTCCTTTTGAGAAAATGCAACGTCCAATATTTTATCAGTTTTCTTTGAGAAACATTATTTCAAAGAGATGGAATACTACTGAAAAATGAAGTATCAAAAAATCAGACCTCAGCTGATACTGCAATCAGATTTCCGAATGCAAATATTCTGAATTCAAGTACTGCAGATAAAACTGAATATTTCCGTGTTATATACCAAACTAAATTATATTTAAACATAGTGTGCTGCTATATTTTAGTATTTTAATGTTGTGTGACAAAAACCTTAATTTGCTAGACTGCAACTTAAAAAATTGTGAAAAAAAATCATGTACAAACCTAGTGAATTTAGCTTAACTTATTATTTTTTTCCTTAAACGTTTGTTCTGTTAAAGTTCATATTGATTCAGGCTGAGATATCTAATGACATTTTTAAAAATGTTAAAGGAAATATTTTTAAAAAAAATTCGTGTTTTGGCCATGTTTAGATAGAAAAACAATTGTTAAAAAAACCAAGACGACCCACATACAAATCTACATATCATCAAATACAAACAAATTTGCATTTTCAATAATCTAAAAAAATATAAATAACTTAAAATGGCTAAAACATTTTAAAAATGGAGCATTTTATTAATGTTTAAATAATCATGAAAGTTCTTAGATTTTTTAAAAATTTAAATAAAATAGCTAGTTAAACTAATTTTTTACATTCAGAATGAATTTGATAATAAAATCTGTTTGTAAATCATAAATTATTTCCACTGTTAGTGTCTCCCAAAAATGTTTTTGAGAAAAGGGTACTATGTAGTCTAAATAAAGCAGTCCGTTAAACAACATATATTATTTCGTTATATTCACTAATTAAAACTATAGAGAAAGTGCTCAAGTTTTTGTATCCTGGGAGAGGTTGAGAGGGACACAGAGTCAACCCAGGTATACTAAGTCTTTAATTATGGGGTAAATGTTTGTTTTCAATGATCTTGTCAGTATCCTTCTATATGACAGTCTTCATAAAGTGTAAAATGTGTCGCATATCTTCCTTTTTTGAGGGTGGCAAACGTTTATAAGAATCTTAAGGTACTTGTGGAGTGACTTAGTTCCTTGCGCGACCACTTTTGCACCAAAATATTTCCTAAGAACATGCTACGATTTTTTCTCCAGAGAGCTACTTATTGATTTGATAGATGTATTGTAAGACTCATGGCTTATAAATGTAAACAAGCAGAATAGAAAAAAAGAAAAGAATTGGGCAGGTATGATCATTTTTTCAGATGATGTTGGAACTTCAGAAAAAGAAATTCATCACACAAATAAAGGAAGAACCTCATGGAATAATGGATATCACACTACCATGAGAACGAAGGTAAATTTGAGAAAAATGATCAAAATGAAACGCGATTGGGTTCAAAATAAAGTTTTCAAATGTTACCTATAAAACTCAATCAAGAAAGATATGAAGCCACGAGGGAGACACACTACATCTTGTAAAAAAAAACACAAGCAAGAAAAATTTTAACATGGTATTTGTCGATCACCATAGGACAAAAAGCTATAATAACTTGAAAGGAATATGACATTTTTACCTGCAAACATCACTCCTGTATTGTTAAACAAAAGTGCATGTTATGTTTGTCATTTCTTAAAATTAAGCTTATTTGAAATATTTTAGTTTAGTTTGATTACATGTTTTTCTCAAATTTACAAAGACAAATTGAAAAGTCCTTAAAAGTAAATACTTTGTCTTAATTTATTCACTCGGATTTCAATTTTTACCGTGTACATTAAAAATAATTATACGAAAAAGAATTGGGGTGGCCCTGCCAACCATCGTGACCATTAATGTTTGTATCGAGTGCGTGATACATACATATCATATCATATCTACTAAAACTACATTTATGAATTTTTGTTATATAAATGCATGTCCTTGTATTGCAATTTACAAATTTTTATAATAATAAGTTTTCAAGTTTTTGCGTCATTTACTTAAAATATGAGTATTAATAGTATTTGCATAATTCCCAGAATTGCTGTTCCAGAAATTTGCACTCATTCAGAATATAATTGTTTTATTCGATAATCAAATTGTGCTTAAATCTTCTTTTGATTTGAAATTAATTTTTATCATATTGTGAAGACATACGATATGATGACGGACGACCTCATAAATTTAAACCACACTAAAGTAATAAGGACAATACGTGTAGAAGCCTCTACTCTCAAGACTTCCTTACCATGTCAATGGGAGGACATTTATCCTCAACAGATTTAGCATGCATCAACCTCTTTATATGGCATATCTTCGACGGCAATTTGTCTCGAAAACGCTACTCGAAAAGGACGACCACAAGTTCTCGACCGTAACTATTTCGCTAATGCGAATATATCCAACTTTTCAAGAGAAATCTCATATCAATTATACATAATAACTATTTTAAGACAATATGGAACCATCTTCACATTTTTTTAAATATTTGATATTTGGTTTTAATTGTATTTTATAAAGGTTAATATTTAATAATAATTCCCAAAAAAAAGTTTTAAATTTGTTGCAAAATGTTTGTAAAAGTTAAATTTTTTGACCTTTTTTAAATATTTTTTTAAAATTTCTAAGGCTTTTTTAAATGTGTCTCTTTTTATTCACACAATTTTTCCCAAGTACCTTCTATTATACTACATAAAATTGTGCATGATTTTTTTTTCTGCTGCTGCTCTTTAGATTTTTCTTATTTTTTTATAATTAAAATTCCAAAATTCTCAAAAAAAGCCCATTAATTTTGATTTTGAAATTTTTTAGAAAAAAGTACGAAACATGTTAGAACTAATTCCAAGCACAGTTTTACAAAACATACATTTCCAAACATGTATAAAAATTTCAAAATTAATACTTCAATCATCAAAAATGCTTTAGTGTTTTGAATGATAGTATATGTACAAAAATTCAACATAGAGATATATGAGATTGAAGTTTTCCTTACATGAATACCATGATATAATATCCATCGAATAGTCTGAAACATTTATGTAAGGTTAATTAGTTTATTTAAAATTGCTTATCATAAAAAACTGCACAGATATAAAGCAATTAAACAGTTTTCTGCCATAATATATATATATAGGAGAAAATGAATGAAAGATCAATATTTCATAAGACTTTATCTTAACAGTTATAAAACAAGATGTCAATCATTGGCATGGCCAAGTAATTTTAGCGCGTTTTTCATATGTTGTATTTTACAATAATGCAACTAATGGACTTTTTACTAACAGAAAGTTGTACTAAACTTTAAAAAAAAATGTTAATTTAAAAAAAAAAATTTAAATTTAAATTATTAAATTTAAATATGATTCGGATCATCTAGGGCACAAATGCGATAAAATTCCGAAAACCCGAGGTCAATCGGTTAATTATTGTCTGAGAAAAAGGTACAACAAAATATGGAACGAAGACCAAGACGAGGACAAAGACGAAGACGAAATTTGCGTCCTAATAGCGCTTTTTTACACTACGTGAAAAACGCGCTAAAAATGTGTTAGAGAAAATATTACGTGATATAAAATGTAATAAAATGTTGTTAAGTGTGATACAATATCATAAAACCTATTACTTTACTATCATACACGTGTGAAATACGTTTAAAATGTTTCAAGGAAGTTATTGTGTGGGCAATTATTCGTTGTGAATAAAAAATAAAAGAAAATCAATACAAAACTTACTTTTAACATAACCGAATTGTAAATTTTGAACACTTATTCTATACTAAAAAGTTTAATCTATAGTTTTTTAAAACCTAATGGTTTTCCCATTTTGTTTAATTGACTTTTATATATATTATTTTGTGTTGTGTTCTTGGCATTAGGTTTCAGATTTTTTTCATTCTTTGTAATGTAAGTAATTTAATTTCAACGTTCATCATTTCTTATATTTATTTATATATGTGTATGTATTGAAATGGTATAACCCTTGGAGCCTGCAACTATTCCTTGTAAAACTTCGCACAGAATATTTTTTTAAAGTTTTTGTTATCATTTTTAAATGTTAATCCTTTTTAGAAATGAATTATAGAAGATATTTTTACTGCAATTCGAAATTGAAATAAAACAAGATATCAATCATTGGCATGGCCAAGTAATTTTAGCGCATTTTTCACATGTTGTATTTTACAATAATGCAACTAATGAACTTTTTACTAACAGAAAATAGTGTACTATACTTAAAAAAAATTTTTTAATTAAAAATTATTAAATTTAAATATGATTCGGCTCATCTAGGGCACAAATGCGACCAAATGCCGAAAATCCGAGGTCAATCGGTTGCTTATTGGCTGAGAAAAAGGTACGACAAAATATGGAACGAAGACGAGGACGAAGACGAAATTTGCGTCCTAATAGGGCTTTTTTTACACTACGTGAAAAACGCGCTAAAAGGCATTAGATTTATTCAGTATCTTAAGCAAAATATTTCCCATTCTATAATTGAATTTCAATGTATAATACACTAGAAAGTTTTATGACGAAGCATGGTTTAAAAGCATTTTCATGTGTTATGTCAGTTGTATTAAAAATAATCTTTATAAACGCAAGAGCTCTTTATGAATGCAATTTGCACAATTCTTAGAGGAAATTGAGAGCTAGTATTCAGGGATTTTGAGATACAACAACGTACGATGGCTTAGTTTTGGTCAAATCCTTAATCGCTTTGTAACGTTATTAGAAGAAATTAAGCTATTTTTAATTGAAAAAGACAATGGTTTCGATGAATTATTTAATATGCATTCTTTAAATGATTTAATATTCTTATGCGACATCACGAGGCATTTTAATGAATTGAGTAAACAATTTCAAGGGAATGGACTAATTTTTTAACAATGCTTGAAAATATTAAAATATTTATAACAAATTTGCATCTTTACTAAGGACTTGGAAATAAAAATCATGAAATAATTTCCTCGATTACAAAAACATTTTCAAAACCAATAATTTTTGAAAACTCCGTTAACATTCAAGAAAATGCAATTAAACAAGATATCAATCATTGGCAAGGCCAAGTAATTTTAGCGCGTTTTTTACATGCTGTATTTTACAATAATGCAACTAATGAACCTTTTACTAACAGAAAGTAGTACTATACTTAAAAAAAATATTTTTTTAAATTCTTAAAAAAAATTTATTTTTCAATAATTAAATTTAAATTTATATAATTCAGCTCATCTAGGGCTCAAATGCGACCAAATGCCGAAACCTCGAGATCAATCGGTTGATTATTGGTAGAAGATCAAGACGAGGACGAAGACAAAGACGAAATTTGCGTCCTAATAGCGCTTTTTTTACACTACGTGAAAAATACGCTAAAAATATATACAGTTACTTCAGAGCTAATTCCATGCTCAGTTTGACAACTCAAATAATGCACAACATGTACAAAATATGTTTATGCCTTTATTCTTTATTTCTCTGATTTTAAAAGCCTTCGCACGTTAAATATTGTACACAAATGAAATCAAAATCAAATAACAATTTATAGGTGAAATATATCAAAATCTAAGAACTGCATATGTGCATTTGTTTAAATAGGTATCTTAAAATATTTTAATAATAATAGTATTGAACTTTACACACATGGGATACATATATATCACCAAAAGCAAATATATAAAAATGGGAGAGTTTTTCTATTCTTGCGAATTAGATTTTTAATCATCTGAGTTATCAAAATGAGATTTAGTATTTGCGCTTTGGGATAACCCGTTTTGAAGTTTTAGTTTCATTCATAATAATATCATAAAACGCACGCTCAACTTCTAAATTTTGACCAAATCCATTTGTTCTTCAATAAATAATTCACAAACTAGAATGTTTGAATGAATTGTACTATTATTTCTTGAAATGATTTGTTACTGCATATATAATGTCAGTCTTATTTACCCGTGGTAGAAAAATAAGTAATTCATTTTTTATCAGGTTCTTTTCTAGCAGATAATCTGAACTGTAGGCGTGGTAGTTCCTGTCCAGCAACAAATATTGTTCCATAACTTGAAAAAAAATGCAGTTAAAGATTTCAAATCTTGCAGGCATGTTTTTAAATATTCGAGATATCAAATAAGCCAATAAATAAAATTCGATAATTTTATGCTTTTTAGGATACAATATCGTCTTAATATAAGTGATTATCATTATTAAAAGGTTCATTATTTGATATGGTTAATTGAACAATAAATTTATTAAAACTTTTAAATTTTAAGTGTTGGTTACAACAATTTATAACTTTTTTAAGAATAAAATATATATATATTTTTTTCTCTTTTACACCAGAATGTTTCAGAAATAATTGAGCAAAAAAAGCAAAAATTCGGATGTGTTAAATGATTAATCGGAAGGTACCTGCTTCTTCAATCACAAGAAAAATCAGACTTGAAGAAATCGGGCATTTCATCTGCAATTATTCCCATTTATATCTAAGTTTAAGATGGAAAAGTCACGTGTTAAATTCCATTATCTTGGTATTTATTTTTCTGGTTCTTCGGGCATGCTTCTTATCACAGGAGATCTTGAAAGAGTTTTGCAACCTTGCAAGTATTTCTTCAGATCTATATTTTATTTCATGGAAATTTTTCTCTCACGGTCTACGTAGCAATCGGTAATCCATGAATCAATGAATTCTTGGGTCACAGATGGATTGCCGCAGAAATTCCTATGCAAGAACATTGAGTTCCGATCATTCTTCTCTCAAGACTGTGTCATGTTATCTTCTCTGGTACTTTTTATTTACTTTCGATTTATTTCGCATTACATTGAGTAGTGTATGTTTTAGTTCACTTATTTTCTATTCTTCCATTCTTTAGCATTTTTTTTCTTTATTTTTTTGACACAAGCGAGAACTCAAACTTTATTTTGTAACAGAACTTGCGTGTGGAAGATTTTGCCTAAAAGGCTAATTAAATTTCTCTAAAATTCAATTCTTTTTTTATTTATAATCTTTTTAGCCGGGGGAAGTAGTGCACTCAATTCTTACCTTAGTCGTCATGTGGGGTGACTGGATCACCTCAATCCATTTTTTTTATAATTAGTTTTATTGTACACGATAAAAATCGTAATTCTAGTGAATAAATTAATTAAGAGAAAGTATACTTACCTACGTTTAAGGACTTTTCAATTTTTCTTTGATAATTTGAGAAAGAAAACACAACCAAATTGAAATAAAATGTTTCAAATGTGAGTGATGTCAATAAATGACTCAAATCATAAACACTTTTCACTAACGTTACAGGAATGAAATTTTCAGGCAAAAATATCATATTTCGTTCAAGTTATTGTAGATTTTACGTTCTTTTATGATCGAGACAAATAGCATACTGAACTTTTTGTTGATTGTGTCTTTTTGACAGGGTGCAATGTGTCTTGTGGTACTTTTGTGGCTTCATATCTTTGGTGGAGCTTTGGTGGAGCTTTTTAGCAGCATTTGAAAACTTTCATTTGAGGTCAAACGTTTCATATTCGTCACTTTTCCCAAATTTAGTTTCACTATCTTGAAAAATATCCCTTATTTCATCTGGTTCTGCCTTTGATAATTTTTTCTGAATTTTCACCTTCTTCTAATATAGATCGCAGATGTCCATTTCATTTGTGTATATTCTGTTTATTTATATTTATAAACCATAAATATACACATATAAACACAGATAACGACCCACTAAGTCTTTCACAGAAATATGTAACCTGTTCATAGAAAACGTTTTGGAACAAAATTGGCCATGGGGTGAGTCACCATAAGATTTTCTTTTTTAAAATGCTTACCATCCCTAAGAAAAGAGAGAGATATGTGAAAAAACCATTTTATCTCCAATGAAGACTCCCATTTAGAAAGACACTGGCACGGCCATTGGTAACAAATGAATATTTTTTGCAGAATTAAAGATTTCGTGAGCGTGGGGTGACTTTGTACTGATGGGAAGCTGGCCAGCAATGGAGTTGGCCCCAAATAAACAGTAATTTGTATATCCCTCTTGTTTAAATAATGTGATCGGAATTACTTAGCTGGGGTACCAGCCCCGGGTGTCACGGGTTTTGTCAACGAGTACGCGGGGTGAACGGACCCATAAAATTCAGTAAAACTGGGACTTTTGTAAGTTTGCGCTTGGTAACTGACCAATGACGTGGCTGGACAAAGAGTGCGCGTAGGCACAAATGGTGGGATTTTCCCTACCTTAAAAGGGACGTCGAGTGACAATTTTGAGGGACTAGATTATTCCATGTCATAGTGAACTCTTCTTTTTAGAAAATTTAGGTCGCCCTGTCCGGCGGAAATGCCATGCCTCCCATCATCTTGTCTCCCGTTTCAGATAAGAAAAATTCTTAATATTTGTTCATAGTTCTTTTATTCTTCAATTTTACTAGTGCTTAATCTAAATGCTAAATGTCGAAAATTATTCTAATTGTAATAAACTAATTTAATTTAATTTTAATCCGAGTAATTTCATTAGTTGTGCGTTGTTTCAATAATTCATTTAAATTACTAGCCACTATGTTGATGCGGACTAAGTTAAATAAGCGAACCTGGGTAGTGTTTAAGATGTTAGTTAAACTCAGCAAAGACTCAAAGAACAATTAGTCAGCGCCGCATCACATATATCGATGGCTTTGCTGCCGCAGGTAGATATAGGAAATTCTATAAATTATCTATAGATAATATAAAAATAAAGAAGTTCAGAAACACAAACAGTGCATTTTATGTCAATATTTTAGGTATAACTATACATTTTGTTGTCAAAAATCTCAACAATAAAATTATTAAATAATCTTTAAACGTATGTATAAGGTGATGCATCTGAGAGATGCAGCGGGTCTATGGTTGGAACTTCTTGACGCGAACCTAGCGGAGGGTTAACCAATGGAAAAAAACATATTTTTTTCGTAATTATAACAAATATATTTAATAGTTACGTATGGCAAGATTAGTCAGCTAAGTCAATTTTTACGTAATAAATTTTAAAAATTTATAATATCAGGAAAAAAGTTCTGCGAAACTTGGTATATATATACCTAAGCACTGTCATGCTCTGTGTGAGAAAAAATAACTTGGTAAACCGAAGTAAACTATTCGAATAATTGCATTAAGATATCCTATACATATAAGTGAAAAACAAATTTTTGAAAGAGTTTGCTGAACACTTTATCTAAAATATTTTTTAAGGAAGAGTAGAGTTTCTTACGCAAGAGTTTCTTAAGTCTTAACAAATTGAAAATATAAAAGGGTTAATTTAACACTTTAAGTAGGTGTAAAAAATCAGTATTGGATAAAAAGCATATGCATATTAATTAGTTAAAAATGCACTCTCTTAAAGCATGATGCTTAATGTGAATTTAATCCTTTTTGTGCAGCCATGCAAACTCTGCCTTTAAAAATAAGGTTTTGTCGGGATAATCCCAGCTTCATTTTTCCTTTCATACTTCGGTGATGGTAATATTTTTTTTTTCTGTTTAAACACATACGAATAAAAATTAGGCATACGATAAAGTTCATGTGCTTTAAAAAACAAAACCTATATCCATTGCATATCTTAAGTAATTCTAGCTGTAAATACTTTATTTAAAAATAAAACACAAAAGCTTAAACTATTGTTTCTGGAACAACTTTTCTTTCGAGTACAATGAACATATCCTTCTCACCTCAAATAAATTCAGTTTATTTGAAAAAGAAACACTGTTACAATGGACTATCCACGATGTCTACCCTCTTTAAATCGGTTTTTTTTTCATCCAGCCAAATATGCACTTTGTGCTTGAACAACGCAACGCCGCAAATGAACACCACTATTAAAAATCACATTTTTTTTAGTGAGATAGATAATTGGTGTTCTATATGCGAACAATATCACCAGAAAAGTATTACCTGAACCATATTCGATGATTCTTCAATGACGGTTGCTTAATCCTGAATTACAGTCGCTATTAGAAATTGTTAGTTGAATTCTAGTAGCTAAATGTCTGAAGTTGCAGCTCATTAATGATATCTAACCATTATTCATTTTTATTTAGTTTGCCTTGTAAGCCATCGCATAATCAAGTTGCACATTAAATTAATAAAACACAGATTATATTAAATATCTAATGGTCATAATTCCATTCTCAACAATCATCCGTCTCAAACACACAAATACTTTCAAACTACGCCCTTCTCCTCGATTATCTGGTTCCTAAGCGTGACTTTTACCTCTACCAACATAAGGAGGAGTTAACGCACACCATACAAACATTGTATATTTTAGGACCAGAAGCTTACAATGCATCTAGTTTTACAGTAATGAATTATGTGTGTAATTTATTTTATAAACTTAAACAATTATTCACTAATTTAGATTTCTTAAATATTTAAAAATATTTATCTTTCAGAGAGCTTTCCAAGAACTAAAATGAATTTGATATCGAATTTCAAAACATATTAAAACTATCAGTTTTCACTATAAAATTGTCCTAGTTTTCAAATAAAAATAGTAATAATAAAAATAACTTGCAACATGGTAAACATAAATATTACTAACATAATTTAACATCTTATGTCTTTATACTAGGAATTTTAGAAGAATTAGTATTATATTGCCCTATTTCTTATAATATTTCAGCGAGAAAATGTATGTAAAGAAATACTAAACAGAAAATAATATGCAAAAAAGAAGAAAGTGATCAGAAAAGAAGCAATAAAGAAAAATGAATTGAAAGTACCTACACCAAGAAAGAATGAGTAATAAATTGAAAATAACGTAGCAAAGAAGATATTATGACATAGTTTGGGAGAAGAATGATCGGAACTCGTTGATTTTGCATAGGAATTTCTGCGGTATCTATCTAGAGAATCAGGAATTCTTCCATTCCCAGACAACCGATTTCTATGCAGACCGTAGGAGAAAAATTCATCATAAATGGAAGTATAGATCTGAGCAGAAGCTTTGGTAGGTTGGAAAACTCTTTCAAGGTCTTGCATGAGAAGAAGCATGCCTGGAAGACTGGAAAAATAAATGACATCACGGTAATCGAATTCAACACGTGACTATTCAACCATAAGTTTGGAATAGATGAATGGTTAGAAATGAAGTGTCCGATTTCTTCAGATCTGATATATCCTTTGCATGATTTAGGCTTGAGGCACTTTGTCATTCATCACATACAGATCAGAATATTTGCTTTTCAGATGGAGGAATAGAATTTCTGAAGTTTTTCTGAAAAAGCCGAATCAAATACTTTATTCAATCCTTCAACTACACTTTATTATTTGTATTATGAATTCCTATATATAGCATTAAAACTATTATATTTGCTGATTATTTTATCAAATACGATTCTGGCCTATAAATATTGTGATATTCTTATATTATAATACATACCAAATCTTTAAAGTAAGAAGTTTTATCATAATGTGCAAATAAGTTTCATGTTTATTTGAATACAATTCAGTTAATCACTATTTATTTTGCTGTAGAATAAGTTTATAACAGTTTGTACATTAATAATGTATAAATTTTTGCAATACCGGTTATTATTTTTAAATTAAAAACGGATTCATTTATTTAGAATTAACAGATATAAGCGGATAATTTTTCGTTAATAATGCTGTGCGTGAAGAAAATTAATTTCAGTAATGTAAAACATAAACAAATATATAATCAAATAAAACATTGATCACTGTTTATATCTAATTTTTAGTTAGGTCCCAAGAACTTCTTGTTTAACAAATAGGCTGGTGTGACTTGAAAATATAGAATGATCATTTCATAAATCAATAAAGTCCTGCCCTACATTATATATCTTGTAAAAATATTTTAAATATATGTAAATATCAATATGTTACAGAAGGTTGATAGATGCATGCATCCTAGTCATATCTTCACATAACTTTACATATTATTAACTTTGAAATAGAATGATAATAACACGGAATTGCGGTACGCCAGTGCTTGAGATCGATGCTTCATGAACGATGACATTCATTTCCGCTCAGACAGCAACAAGCCATTCTTGAATGAGTAATGAACTATATAGTATGTTAAATTCAAATGACTTCAGTCCTTTCACTAAACACGGAATAATATTGAGTGAAATGACTGATTTCGAGTAAACTCAAAGTTGATCCTTAACTCCAATTCAAAATTGGAAAACATTCTGTTATTTATCTTAGGCACACAATACAAAAATATTGATTAAAGTATATATATATATATATTTATATATGTATACTTTATATATATATATATATATATATATATATATATATATGGATAAAATAAGTGACACAAAATATAATATCCTGCTAAATAAAGAATAACATAACTTCCAAGAATCTGAAATATGAGCTTTTAAAAATGTAAAGACAGAAATAGTTATTGAACTAAAATATATAAATATTATGATTTCTAAAGCTGTCACCGATTTAGGACAGTGGAATAGGATTAGGTATTTCTTTATAGAACCAAATCTTCCCCTTCAGCAGAAATTTTCAACAAAGTAGAAAAACTTAACCCTATTGAAAATTTGATCTAGCTTTACACGTGTGATGGACACAAAAAATAAAAAGAAAATAATGGATGAGTTTAGATTAGGAATTGAAACAGCATTTTCTACAAGAGAAATACTTACGAAAGAAAATTTCAAAAAGAGAATTGACAAGAAACACACAAACAAAAACTTAACTATTTATGTGCCAACCAAGATTTGCGTAAGATGATATGTCCATTATTACGTTCTTGCGGAAAGATATTACATTTTGATGTAGATAATTAAAAAACTTAGGCGCCAACTAAAACCTTTTTTGTAACTAAACAATGTGTAAGTTTGATACAAAATAAAGACTACAAAAATTTCGAAATATATTTAAAAAGAAATTTGTTTAAAACTGGATAGTTGTCATCTAGGCAGCATGGACAGATTTGTTTTTATAATTATTATGTTTTAATTCATTGTCAGAAGCTAAAACAGTATTTCTTTTTTTATAAAATAGAAAAAAATATACCTAATTTGAATATTTAATATCAGTATTATTGCTAAGTAATTTTTTTAATATGTAGTATTTATTTTATGTTCAAACCTAACTTAAAACATTTAATTTGTCTAATGTTAAAAGTCAATGCAATGATTCTACATAATTCATTAACTTTAGAAGCTGCATCATTTAATGGTTTGCAAAATATTGTCTTCTTCTTTCTTCTTTTAATTCTTTTAAAAATATTCTCTTTTATTTCCTTAAAAATTATTTCTCTAATATAACACAAAACCTTATAATCTTAAAAGCTAATGCAAATTTTTTTTTTGTATATTATAGATGTATTATAATAATAATAATATATTAAATAGTTGTAATCTTAAATAAGCGTAGTTCCCATGTTTTTTTATAATTCTTCGTATTTTAAATAATATAAAAAAGTAACTCGTATGAGAAAAATAATTACTTTTGTTAGAAAAAAAAATCGTGCGCTATACACAATTTAAAGCAAATATTTTATGTGTTTCTGATAATTTACGATCAAACTATTTAAAAATTCCATTTTTATTTACCCAACTCGTCAAAAAAATATTGTGGGCTTATACGAAGAAAAGCGACGGTTTTTCGCATCTTTAGTGGATTAAGAATATAGTTTCGTACATGTGCGCAATATTGTAGGAACAATTTAGAGCATAAAATTTAAAGGCTATGTGCTTGGATATTCAGATATACCCAACATGCAATATTCCGAATATCCATTTAAGTAAACACATTAAATGCATATATAAGAAATTACAAATATTTCGAAAAATAAAACATATAGTTATTTACTGGGAAATTTTTCTGAGATGCACACACAACGAATATCATGCTTCTGTTTGAAAGTAAAACAAAATAATTGTTTAGCATGATCGCTGCCAACTACAAGAATACTCGTAGATGGTAAACTGGGTTTCCTTGGCAGTTACGAGATAACCCGTTGTTGATATCATTATTTAAATCACTGATTATTATATATTATTATTTCATATGCCGCAAAAATATTATTTCATTTGCCAACTACGAGTATTCTCGTGCGCATTTGTTATTTTGCTAAAAGCAATATGTTGTGTCCATATTTAAATAATAAAACCACAGAAAACTCTTTAAAAGCATAACATCGGAGTTATGACTTTGGCACCTGTAACCAATGCACTATCTCAGCTTTGGCAGTGAACGTGTTAAAAAAAAAAGTTGCTCGAAAATGAATATTTTCGCCGTTATAACGTATCAATCTTTAAAATACTTTGTTCACTTTGTTAAATTTTTATCAATAATAACTTCTGTGATTCTGTTTATTTATTTTGCAACACATATACGAAAATTTCCTGTAAAGATACACATATCCTTAAATGCAGGAATATGAAATAGAGAAAATATACTTTCTAAGAGAAGGAAACAAATTGGAATACATCTTTACAAAAAAATGTAGTTCTTCTATGACATCTATGGCATTTTTTTCCAATTCCTTAATGTAAAAGCATATACAAATATTTTGTTCATGAGTTAAAATAATACAAAAAGACTTGACTTACTATTTATTTTGCAACTTTTAATAAGATTATAAGCAACGTATTGCAATTTGATGCAAAATGTAGAGTTCTGACACTAAACAAAATAGTGTACTCAGATTAAATATAATAGAATACTAAAAAAAATACATCCTTTAAATACCTGGAAAAAGAGTACGAAAAATATTCTTATTTTAATGCGTTTCCATAATTTCTAATAATTATCTTTGAATACCTATAATCCAAAACATTTTATCTGAAATATTAATATTTTTTTCAGATTTATAAGTACTGTTGGTTTCACATGTTTTCTTTCTCAAATACTCTATTTACAAAGCAGATGTAGTGAAAGAGCACATGTGAAAATATATTTAAATGACAGGTTTATGTCATATAACTTTTTTTGGTTGCACACTTTGTAAATACATGGAAAATAATTTCTGCTTCTTTCAGTTTGCACTATTTGCTCAATTAATACCACTTAAATGTATAACAGCTAGCTTTAGCTTAAATAATTGATTTAAATCTATTGTAGCAAACACTAAATAACGAATAAAATTCAATAGCATTTATTACAGATAAAATTATGAATCTAATTATTCTTCCCTCTTACCTTGAGATCAAGATAAATAATTCTCCATGACTGAGTGTTTTTAATTAAATGTATGGAAATTAAGAGAATATTCTTCATTAAAAACCTCATTAATGCATACGAAAAATCCTTTATAAGGTATCAGAATTGAAGATGATTATTTTAGTTATAATTCATATTCAAAGAATTTGGACCCATTACCTTAGATTTAATCCCCAAAAGGTGGTATATATTTACTCCGAACACTTTTTAACCTTACACTAGTTTATTGGCTTAATTATCATTATTTAAATATAATAATTACTGCATAAGGAGCAGTTCAGACATGCTTATGAATGTGCAAACAATGTATTTTTTTTTTAAATTAGAGGGATTATGTATATACAATCTCACAATTTTTAAAGCGAATGGAATAATCTGTAAATAAAAATACTACTTCTACTTCATAAACATTAAATATATTATGCTTTTCAAATATAAAAAGTACGATCCGAAAACTATTCGAGGAGGTTTTTAGCTGTTGACACATATTTAGTATACTTTTACAGCTAAAGAAAAGAAATTTACAAATTAACGCTTACGCGCTTTGTTCTCAAATAGAGGGACTTCAGATTTAAAATGGTGCTCTTTTTCTCAAACACTTTACACATCATATATATTTTCTACAAAAATTGAAAAAAACCATCTTGCTTTTACAAAAAAAAAATATAATGTAATTCTCAAAAACTGTATATTCATTTTCGATTATCGTTTGTGTTTGTTTGTATATATATGTGTGCGAAATACATGCACATTTACATGTCTCTGTATGTGTGAATGTATTTCTTTCTTAACATTTTTTCACATTTAATTTATAAAAGAAACGTTAGGTCGGTCAGTAGGCAGATTTCATAAACTAACATAAGCAAATTATGCTGCATTATTTTGTATCTCATATTTAGTTTAAATGAATGAAACCTCTGAAAACAGAAATATTACTTCTGCTTCAATAAATATTAAATATATCAGCATTTTTTAAAGTATTAACAAGGATGTGAAAATAAATTTAAGGAAACTGATTCAATCAGTTTTTTTTTTAGATTTTTCCTCATATTTAGAATGTTTTTTTTTTTCAAATTAAAAAAAAATAGAAATTCACAAATGTATGCTTATGTGGGCTTTGCTTACTCTCCAAAAGCAAACATTCAGATTTGATATAGACCTTTTTACGAAACATTTTTTCAACAAAAATTGAGAAACCATTTGGTATTTATAAATAATACATTAATTATTAAAATTGTATTTTCTTCTTCAATACTCATGTAAATTGTATGCAAACTCCTTGAAAGTTAAATTGCAACACCAAAATGAGATATTTATGTAGCGTCATGCAGATTTCAGGAGCGTCATGCAAATTTCAGAGTGGTGGGATATAGAAATGATTAAATTTGCATACGTACCTGATCACATCGTGCTCATATTCGGACTATAAAGGTCAGCAAAATCCCTTTATCATGAACAGCATCAGTGGTTTTGCGCGGCATTTACAATTTTCAAAGAAGCGAAATCATTCTGCACCGGAATTTCCCTCGACTTCCCAATAGCCTATTACTCGCTCTGATGCTGATGCAATAGCAAGACATAAACACATCTCTTATCCAGTTAAGAAACACTTTTTTCCAAATCTTAATTCAGACCATGTAATTTTAACCACCGTAGTCAGACTACGTGCAAAACACTGTCAAGAGATGAAAATATCCCCTGATGTACAAAGAAGTTACAATACCTGTCCTCACTGTCCTGACATTCAACTTTCCTCTAGTTTATTTTAACTGTCCTTCTATATTGAGTAAACTTCACAACATAGTCCTAAGCCCAAGGACCATCAGTTGCATTATTCGCCAAAGGACGTTGTCATAGCAAGAACCTTTTGGAATGCCTTAGACGTCAATCGATTTCTCAGAACTGCTTGAACAAGAGACCAATAACAAAGAAGCTTAGGAAATATCTCTGAGGCGGCGGTGAGCTTAATACCCTTATTTAACGACAGGGGAACGTATCCATTTAACCGAGCTTCATGAACTGTTTATGTAGTTACAGACAATAGCTATTCGTGATGGGTACAACGTGAGTACTATCCAACGTTGTGTCACAGAATGGATTCTGGAAGGTCCGCAGAAAAGGAAGTGGTACGCTTAGGTGCACGTCAAAGCTCACAGACAAGCGTATTCACCAACAGATTGTTCGAAACACTTTCTCCACATCACGTGACATACTACGCCGCTTGCTTACAGGGGTAACTGTTAGAAGTGTTGGTCTTCCCAAACCATACGCAACAGAAAGCATGAGGTACAGTTACGTATACTTGTACCAGCAACAAGTGTAGGGCAGAACTCTCAGCACAGGCTAGACCTCTGTAAGGATACCATCGCCTTCATACCCGGACCATCAAATGTCATAGGGTATTGTTCAAATATTAACATCACTTCTGTCTGTGGATTATGGCCGTCGACGAGTATGGTGTCGACCCAGAAAACGCTACGAGCGAAATCATTTCGTCGAGCTTCAAACCGGTCCTACAGCGGGCATTATATTTTGAGGTGGAATAATGTTTGATAACAGGACGTCTTTTGTTCATACTGACGTATGTTTATCCAGGTATCATTACGTCACACAAGTTGTGAAGCCTGTTGTGCTGCCCTTATTTCAGATCGCCTCGAACTATATATTTTAGCTAGGCAAGACCGAGGTCGCAGGTATCACGTCAAACAATTAACATCCTATCCTGATTTGACACCCATCCCTTGCCACTAAATGCTGCAGATGTGAATCCCATTGCACACTTGAGGGATCTCATTGCAAGATATCTCTTGGTATAAACCGAGGACCGATGACCCAAACATTGAATGATCAGTCCATGGCAGTGCACGTGACTTAGCAACGTTTACCTCAAAGAAACAATCAATGGACTAATTAATAATGTGCCTCACCGGATATTAAGGCCTGTATGGATCCCTAAGTTTGCCACATGATATACTGAATAAATAGGTTTGTAACAATTTTAATATATATATATATATATATATATATATATATATATATATAGTATCATAAATGAAAAAAATACATAGTATAATAAATTGATATTACAAAATTATACCACTAAGAAAGCTAGAAGATACAAACCAGATTTCAAGAAACTTAACTATAAAAAGTGATTGAAAAGTATATTGTATGTATAGGAGAAAACAGAGAGAGAGAGAGAACAAAAAATTTAAGAAACCAGAAGAGTCAATGGACTAAAATGAACACTTATAATGATTTTTAAAGCTGTTGTTGAATTAGGACCAGCAAAATTAGGGTGAAATATATTTATATTTTATAAATATATATAATTATATATATATATATATATAAAGAGAGAGTTACAAATTTCGTTTAATTAAGTAAATAATCAGTCATGCTCTTATTTAGGCTAAAATGTGTAATATTTGCAAACAACGTGGTCACTTACTTTATAATGCCAGTTCAATGAAAACTTGGCAATAAATCCAAGTTGGTAGCCTCTTTGGAGACCAAATTTGGTGACTTGATGACCATGTAAATGCCTCTGGAAATTTCTGGAGAAATCTATAACATCATGGTATATGATGTAAACAGATTGTTCGAGAAAGAACTTGGAGGTTGTCACGTAGACTATAAACAGCATTCGCTTGTGAAAATTTATTAATTACTACTTCGTATTTTGAAAGGTTTACCAGTGAGTGGTTGCTGGCACCTAAAATTTGCGTACTTGTACTGTTAGACACTGACAGTTTCGTCTGAGTGTTGCAGAATGTATAAAAACCTTCTGTTACTTATCGTGTGAATTACATTACTCTATCATGTATTTTAAGATAACAGATTACCTTTAAAATGACCAAAATAAGTAATTTTTATTGCCTTTCATTGATTGTGTGATTCTTTTAAAAATGTTTACAAAATTTGGAAGCTCTTGTTGTGAATTATTTATCTTTTTTTTTAACTGTACATCGAAGTAAAACCCAAACTAAAACACGTGACTCTACTTCTTATGCAGACGCTATCATTCTGGCCTAAATCTAATAAAATATCTGAGCTATTTAACGATATTACAGTGGAATTTATCATACGAAAAGAAAAATATTGGTAGAGAATGCACTTGCCAAACAATATTGCGTTAGTAAAAAAGAGACGAGGAATGATTGGATAGAAGTACTCACTTATGAACCTGGTAATTTTTAATATTACTTATTTCAGTAAAATTGGAATAATATATATTGTAAGCTTAAAATGTAAGTCTTATCAGTAAAAAGTAAATTGCTAGTGTATTTAATAGATATTTTGTATCTAAATACATTTAATTTTAATATTTCCACTTACACCATAAAATAATTCAGAAAATATTTTACTAAGTTAAAATGCTGACTTTGGCCTGAATTGTAATATATGAGTAAGATCGAATTCTATGTATTAGCTCTTTAAAAATACTTAATACAACTGGAATTTTGATATATATAAGAATCATTACTGTACTTTAGCTCTTTCAACTTTATTTTTCTGATTTTAAAAACTTTAAATTACTTTTGCTCAGTTTCTAAATTTTCATGATGATCATGTTTATACAATTTCAATTATTTTTTTTTCTATTGCCAAATAAATTTTGAAATTTTTAGAGTGTTTAATATAATTTGTTTGATAATTTCGGGCATGGAATAGAGATTTAGTTGGACTTCTATACTTTTAGAATTCTATAAAATTCGATATTACTGCTTTTGTACTGCTTTTTACAGTATCTTAGAGAAAAATAAAATTCTAAAAATAAAAGTTTCATCCGTAATACCAATTATATTCACAAAATTATGAAAAACATTTCTAAGAATATAGAAAATAAAAGTTATCCAAAATATTGAATTTTGCAAAAAGTAGAAGGAATTTTGATTAATTGAAATAATTTTAAAAAATTTGAAAATAAAAATAGTTGTAAGAATTTAAAAATCATATATTGTTTTTGAAATGCTAATCCGATACGTGTTCTAAGACACAGTGCATGTAGAATATGTACAAAAAAATCCCACATAAACGCGACCGATTCTGCACCAAACGTTTATGAACAAATTTTCCGTTTTTCAATTCTTACATGTCGCTATGTTATTCATCTTCGAAATGACGTCCAGGATAAGATACATTTTAATTTTTAAGAACCTAGAGCATTTTATCTCAGTTATTATATGAAATTGCTTCAAAAAACAGTGATTATATTCACGTAAAGAACTGTTAATTTTGTAGTAAGACAATGATTGATAAATCTGAAAGTTCTACTATTGTACAGAACACGCTAAAATTTCAGTTAATTATTTAAAAACTTTTTTAGCAATTGTGCGCGGGCCCTGTTAGAGTATTTAAAAAAACACATTCCGAGTAAAACGCATTTTAAAGTATGACATCTCGCTTAATTTAATGGCATCTATTTTTACTAGAATATTTGTAGTTTTTGTTTTAGAGAACGGAAAATACTAAAGTTGGTTTTTGTAAAAGAAATAAAATGGCCTATAAGATAAATTTATAAAAAATTGTCACTTTTTTAGCAAAATTCACAAGTTTAGGATAGTCGGATACCTTAGGGATTGTTGTTTCGCAATAAATTTTCATCGCTCTTAAGAAACATTTTTTTTTCTATTTGGGACTAATAGAAAAAAAATCCACTAAATCGATGTACAAAACAATGTATTGATTTTCTGTTGATGGGTTTTGGTTTCGAAACTGTTCTTTTCATTCTTATGTAGGTTAATTGTTAAGAGTATTACCTCTCATACATATATTATTACATATATTATTATATATTTGTATTATATGTAGACACACACACACACACATATATATATAGTATATATATCATAAAAAAGCATCTTATGCGAGTTTATCTATTAACTCACAACGCCCAAATGCAGATTGTACAATCAAATCCTTTTCTGGAATGTTTTTCATCATTTTAGAATCAAATTTCGAATTCTTTTTTAAAGGTTCATTTTAGCAATGCCATCATTAAGGACTCTTTCATGCAGTTGTTTTTTTCTATTTTAAATATTCTTTTTTCTGACTTTCTGTGATAGTTTTTATACGTTTCTTTACCTTTGCAGACCCGGAAATTTGCAATTTATTTCCTCTGCTCCTGATTGAAAAAGAAGTTGATTTTATCATTTGTTAGCTGACTTCTGCTTTAAAAAGTTTCACTTGCTTTCTTTTATCCGTTATTGACATTCAGAAAACCACCATATCTCATAATTAAATTTAATCTCTAAATGTGTGGAATTCCATCCAGAATTCTGAAAAAGCAGAAATTTCATTTAAGAATATATTGTTCTTTTTTTTTTCAAAATAAACAGACGGACTTTTAAATTAGATTTTTTCATCAAATATCTCGATATATTTGAATTTTTAAAATTTTATACATTTATTGTTTACTTTATTAAAAAGAGGAAAAAGCAATATTTAAAACAGAGTGGGATACGGGGAACACTGAGATGACTCCTTTTACTCGATATTGCTTTTTACATACATTTTCGTATAATATTTTTTTTCTTTTTTCCGACGACTTAATCATGGTTACTTTTCATAGTTCATTTTTTTTGTGAAAATTATGCTGCTTCATTAATCTGAATTTAAATAATAATTTCTAAGCAAATTCAAATGTTAGCAAAATTACGTTATATTTATATAACTGTATGTAAGCGGCGATTTAAATCTAACTAAACAAAATTAACATATATTGTTTTTTTAAGAAAACCATAAATTAAATAACTGGACATTTTATAATGCCATTCAAAAACAAATATAATGCTATTTTTTTGTTAAGAAAATATAATATAGACACTAATTTTACATTCATTTTTATTAGAAATTTTAGTTGAATTTAATTACTAGCTGTTCATAAAAGTATTAATTTAAACTTCAAATAGATAAATGTAACGAGACTAAATGTTGTATTACTTAAAAGATAAATCGAAATACTTAATTGAAATACACCTAAAAATGGTATACACACTTGCATACTGATTTTTATTTATAGTAATAGCTTAGTATATTTAGAGTAGCGTGTAGTAACACATTCGTTTTTCTCCGTAAACTAGGTTTCCTCGGTGATAGAACAAGTGTATGGCCCATTTTATCATTATGGACACATTTGAAATCATTATTTAAACTATTTAAACTTGGCAGATTCTTTGGTGTTGTAAGTTATCTTTTGCTTAGAGGTCTGAAACATGATATTTTTATTGTATATTATTTTTACCCTTATATAAAAATCCTCATTAATTTAATACCTAATATAATTTAGCTATCCACGAATTTTTTATAAGTAATACTGATTAATTCCAAACTTAAATATGCATTTTTTGTATTTTTATGAGTTACTTAAGTTTAAACCAAGAAAATGTTAATAAGTAAGAAAAAATTAATTTATATACACTTAGTGGCCAAATAATTAGACCACCCCTTCAATACAATATTGGACCACCTTTTACACTTAAAACTGCATGGAATCTTCTAGGCATGAACTGGACTTTGTGAGTGGTTGATAGTTGATATGAGAATCCTGAGGTCATATGTGAAGAGCTACATTTTCCAATGCGTCAGATTGAATGGTAATGGATCTAGCTGCCAGATCTCTCATTTAATCGCATCGATACTCAATTTGAATTGTGTAAGCTAACTAAGCTAGGCTATGTTTCTGCCCTGCTCTTTGAATCATCTGGAGAAAATGCCAGTTGAATAACATGACAGCTGAAACAATTAATATTATTTAAAATTTATTAAAAGTGAAAGGCATTCACATTGACATTTATATATATATATATATATATATATATATATATTTAAATATATTTAAAATACCTCACACAAATATAATTAAGCAAATATTCGAAAACATATTAATCCTAGAGTACGACATCCCATTTCAAAATATCAATGGCGAATAAAAATAATGAAGATTAACGTTTTCAAGCGAAATTAAAATTGTATAAGATAAAAATTATAAAATTTTCAAGTGCAACCTCGGACTTAGGACCGATAAGTGGGGTTAAACTAGCTTGATGGCGCCAACCTTCCCCCTATTGCAACTTGGTAAACTAATCTGGAAATATCCAAATTCTCAAAAATTTAAAATTTAAAAAAACTTTTTATTTAAAAATTTAAAATTTAAAAATATTTCTCTTTTCAATACCTAAAAAAATTAAACTATTCGTCATTGCATTCTGAAAGATATAACATAAAAATGTTAAAATGCTAAAACAACTTAGTGCATAATAAAACAACCATAAAAAAATCAAAGAATATGCACCGATCCTTGAAATGGTTGTATAGAATGAAAAAACCTTAAAAGTTTGAAAATTCAAAACAAGAGTGTAGTATATTCAAAAATTAACAACACCAAAACAGATTACATAAATCATCAAAAAAAAAAAACTCACCTTAAATCATCCTATTAATAAATGAAATCGATGAACGGTGTTCCAATTTCTCAACAATTTTTCATTTCTCCTACATCAATCACAACTCCTACATTATTCATCACTCCCACTAATGCCACTCTATAACCCAAAAGACCAGTATTCTTACTTTCGAGTTTAAATATGTAATATTAGATGAAAGCCAGATTGCATTCAAAAAGTTTTTTGATTGGTCATAGGAATTTTGGGGTTGGTCACTAATAATTTTAAAGTATAGTAGTGTAAACGTTGGTATGTGTGTGTATCAAAATGTAATATGTGTGTGGAATGAACATATTCTTCACAGCTGGACCACTAACAAGCTGACTTTGTGGACGTAATGTTGTGTGGTGGATCTGTGCATTTTCGAAAAACCTATCGTGGAACCTGTCGCAAATTGCCAATTTTTATGAGTTTAAAAAGATTTTTAAGAAATGTTTTTGATCTATGTATGATTTCAATATATATATATATATATATTGCAAATTACATAATAATAATTACATAATATAATCACACATAACATATTTACGTAATATATATATATATAAATGCATAATATATTTACAATTGCATATTACGTTACATAATATAGTTTATAAAATACTTAATTACATTATTAAATGCTAAACAATTTTTAAAAATGTACAGGCTAATAAATGTAATTTCCACTTAAATATAGGACATTTCCTCATCACGCCGTTTTGAAAAATCCTTATATATTTTCTAAAAGCCAGCAAATTACTTTTCTGAGTATAATTACTTGAGAGTAAGATGTTTCGTCTGCATGCAGCGTATTTTCTCAAGAGGATTTCTGTAAAATCACATAATTTTTTCCCTCTCTTGTATCCATGCTCCTATTTAAAAATTAACGAATTGCCAAATAACGTTTTAAAGCCGCTTACAAGAACTAAGGTTCTATAATTATCACATCAATTAATCTTAAAGTTAGTTTGGTGTTTTCTTTGAACTATTTAAGCTAATGAAACCCTTAATGAAACGCACGATGCTTTATTTTTTTTAAATGGCTCTAATTTGTATAGTTTTTTATCAGTTTAAAACATTTTACAATTTAAATGAAATTAATTAATTGCACCTAGGATTTTCAGAATTAATATGCTTTATTAGTCACTTATGTTGCAACAAGATGATTGATCGCTTAAAAATATATATTTTAAGAAGTTTCGTTCTATAAATCGGCTTATATATATATATATATATATATATGATCACGCGCATGTTGGTGTGACGTTTTATAGTATTGCAATGTAACACATGGTATAGTTTATGTACTAATTTTATATCGTATACATTGATGTCCATGTATATCTTCGACACTTTTATTTCGAATCATTCAGGAAAATTGATGTTCTTCGCTGTAATCTTTCAAGTGATACCCGTCACTAAACTACCTCTTTAATCCTTCATCTTCTGTGAAAACTTTGGCAATTTCCAATTAAATTGCCGTCGATTTTGTTCTTTCTCTGTAGATAACAACAGCCATCATATGTTTCACGAATCCTTTTTGACACCTGAACAGTAGAATGTTTATCCAAGGAGCTCTATTTCCTCAGAAAACATCATCCCTTTCCGATGACGTCGTTGTCTTTTAATCCTCATTTCCAATTCTCTCATCCACATTTAAGCATTTTCTGGTAAATATTCTTCTTCAGTAAACTACAGCAACACCACAGAATGAAAATCACTTCTTTTATTCCATAACTGGAATATTATTCATTAAACAATTGCCTTTGTTTAATGATAAAAATTTTGCTTTCGAAAGTTTGTATTAAATCCACTTCCTTTTCTTACACATTAAAATTGTTGGATTAAATTCCATTCTTCTACTGGAAGCTTACACTATTTTAACAATAATTTTGATTTTGATTTTGCTTGTAACATCCCAGGAATTTCATGAATAAAGTTGAAAATATAAAGTAAACAATGTTATAAATATTTCTATTGACTCGTCTGATTATATATTGCTAGAAATAATTGCTGTTTAAGGTAAATAAAATTTATTGTTCTTTGCAACTTTTGTTTTCACAAAACTCAATGCTTCTGTAAAAAGTTTTTGTGGGATTAATATAAACAAAATGACGGTATTTACAAAATCATTCTGTAAATATATATAGTTAGAATTATTTACTGTAGAGAGATGAATAAGCAATAATCATCAAAAACGAAAAAAAGAACGAAACTGTAAGATAAACCAAACATACGATTTTATAAAGCACATAATGATATTATAAAAATAAAGTTAATCACAAAAATATTTAAATATAGGGATGATAAAGTAATGTAAACATTGTTGAATTAGTACATCTCTTATATATTGAATATTTTATATAAAAGGGAAGGGTTGAACATGGGTTTTGGCTAGTAAAATTTTCCCATTTTCGTTAATAGTTCTGAGAAAAAACATGCTGAAAATAATGAATAGAATATCTAAATCCATTACGAGAAAATGGCAATTTACCTAAAAATTGCATTCAAGAATGTATTTCCCATGGCAAATCAGAGTACAAAAACCCAGTTATTGCCAGATTTTGACTTAAATAAAAATTCAAAGCATAGTAATGGCTGAATAGAAGTACTCAACAAAAGTATGAAAAAGATTGAAAAATATATATATATATATATATATATATATATATATATATATATATATAATATATATATATATATATATATAAATATATATATAAATATATATATATATAAATATATGTATATATATAAATATATGTATATATAAACATTTGTATATATATATATTATATTATATATATATATATAAATATATATGTATATATAATATATTATATATATATATGTATATATATATATATATATATATATATATATATATATAATATATAATATATAAAATTCTCGTGTCACAGTGTTTGTAACCAAACTCCTCCGAAACGGTGTGACCGATTCTTATGAAATTTTGTGCGTATATTCAGTAGGTCTGAGAATAGGACGTAAACTATTTTTCATTTTGATATTGTAATTAGTTAAAAAGATATTAATTAAAAACCTTAAAACTCTTAATTGTCTTACCCTGCGCGTTAAGAGGGTGAAATTTTTCGGTATGCTCGACGTTATTTAAACAACCATCTGATTTTTGTTTTTTAAATCAGACAAAAAATAATCACAGAATCGGAAAGATCATTTCTTTCGCCACGATACAGTATAACTGTTTTTTGCAAAATAATAATATTTTCTATTTTTTATGATTTTTTTAAAATCGAGTTAAGACCGATGCGTTTTTATGAAAATCTTTTTCTAAATCGTTGCGTATATGAATTTATTTTCCTGTTATTAAAACAATATTTTGTGTTAAATAAGTTCATGCGTTTTTCTTTTTGAATCAGTCATTTAAAAAATAAAATGTTGAAAAGCTTTTTTTCTATGATTTTTTAAATAATACTCAAAATTTCTACTTAACATTAAATAACTTCGCCATTTATAAAAATCATCGTACGAAACTTTTTTTACGTTAGTAGAATAATGTTGTCCAACTTTTGTGTGAAGATTGAAAAACTTGCTTGAAAATTACGGATTTAAAAATTTTTTCTTGTGATTTTCGTAAAATACCGTTTTTCGAGAAGTAATTTAAACAGTTTTTTTTGTATATTTTTTATTTAAAAGTACTTTGATTTTGCAATTAATGTGTGAAATTTCAAAACTTTAACGTGAAAGTTAAGCCCTCAAAAAAAATGAAAACTTAAAAAAAATTATCAATTGCGTCGAGGTTATTCACTTTGCGTTAGCTTTCTGTTTGGAAGACGGGAAAGGTTGAGACAGCCTTTGAGTCTTTCACTGATGCAGAAAAGGGGGATTCCTTCATAACATTGCTATTTGCGGTGGGACGCTCATTCATATACCGCATCACAACCGATAGTTTTTTTTTATTCTTAAAAATTGATTTATTGAAGAACAGTGGAATATAAGAAAAATATATCATAAAAAATATAAGAAATATTCTGAAATATATTTTTATCACATAGTATTATTTTCTTTTTGAATTTTATACTATAAATGTGTAAATAAAGGGTTTTTACCTTTTTTGTAACTTTTTTTTTAATCTAACACTGAAAAACAACGCAATAAAGAAATAAACAGTCGTTTCAATAGGTAACTGTAAGAATTTTTGCATTAATTATATTTGTGAAAAATTTAATCGCGTTTTTATTCCGTTATCATTATTTTAAACAAGTTTATTTGCAATACATTTAAATGTATTGCTTTAAATAAATATTTTTTTAAATAAGGTACTATTGTTTCCTGTAAATCATTAAACGAAATTTTTCAATCGTTATGTATAGATTTCTTATAATTATGATAAGTAAACCATCTAAACTAAAAAAGTTCATGCTTTTCTCTTTTGAAATCAGTGATTTAATAAATTTATAAATACCAAACAACATTTATTTCGTCACGATTCGAATTTTTTCCCCTTCAAAACAATAATATTTTGCCTATTTTATGATTCCTTCAAAAATGAATAAATATCGATGCATTTAAATGAATATGATTTTTAAAAAGTTCATTGATCATCTAGAATCAGTAATTTAAAAAATAAAATGCCGAAAACTATCTTTTTTTTAAAGAATTAAAAAAAAAATTTCAAAATAATGCTATTTTGAATATTTTATTAGTTTTTTCTAAAATGAATCAATATCGGTGTCGAACATCTAAAAAAATCCACAATTTTACTTCAAAATTTAAAATAGTAGTGAAATTTCGTAATTTGAAAATGTTAAACGAGAAAGCCATGGCACGCACTCACGGGCCATGCACTCACATCCGTACGCGTCACACCCACACAAAAAATCTGGCATCAGAAAGAAAGGAGGAAATTAACATAGAGATTAAGTTATACCCTCGGTAAAAGCCCGTGCAACGCCGGGCCATGCTGCTAGTATATAATATATATATATATATATATATATATATATATATATATATTTATATATATATATATATATATATATATATATATATATATATATGTATATATATATATATACAGCACTTTACTCATTCATTACAGAAACATCGATGTTTGAAAGATATATTATCAGGAATGTAAGAATAAACTGTTTTATTCTCCTTATCAAGATTTTTTTTTCTGCACTGAGAGATAAATTTTAAAAAAAATTATCCTCACTATCTGTTGACACATTTTCCACAGATTGTTGATAATTTGTTTTACATTCTATGAAACAAGTTTTATCAAGCGTAACGTTTTTTTCTTTCGTTATTAGTATCCATTTTGAAACACTCATAAAAATTATAACAATTAAAAAAAATAAAAAATTGAAGAAAATGATTCACGCTTTGAAATGTATTTTAAGAGCTGTTTTTAAGCATTTTTAAAGTTAATGTTAAGCGGCATTTAACTAAATGTGAACATAATTAAAATAAATGATGCACATAACTTGAGCGTGTTTTATGAAGAAACTTCTTTATTCCTCTTGCGTTAATAATGTCCCCAGTGATTTTTTCTTTTGTGTATAAGTGTATTTTACTTTTTTGAGGGCTGTATTAGTTAAGATACTATTTTTAAATAGCTTCGATAGTGTTTAATTCTTTGCTTACATACCACAGACATGCACACATTAAAAATCACTTAACTATATGGGTTATTTAGAAATCATTTAATTAAATGATTTTACGATGGATTAACTAAAAATTACTAAAATACAAATATCATTATTTAGCAGCTTCTAAATAATGAAGCAGTCCATTGAGAACTTATACATTTTTCCTTTAATTAAAATATTCTGGTACTATCAGGTCATAGTTCGTAATCGTTTAATAATATGGCGGTATGGCATTTTTAAAGAAAATTTTAATTGAAAAAATGTATGACAATTTCACAAAAAACGGAAAAACAGATTTTTGACAAGGTACAGTCAACTTTTACAGAGGAAAACTACGAATATCCGTTGTTTAGATAATTAAAAAAATCATTATAAAAATATAAAAACTCCAGAAAATAAATAATTCAAAGTTACTTATGTTTAAATATTTAAACAAGAGCCAAATATATAGGGTTTTCAACATCAATTTGGAGTTTTCATTTTTTTTTTAACAATGGCAAGTTAACTAGTCAAGAATCAAAATGAAAGAAAAGAAATACGTTAAACATTTTTCAGACGCTATTCGAGGTATTTGAAATATTTTCAGCATGTTTAATACTCCAGGGATAGATTTGTCTTTTTCCATTCTGTTTCAAAGAAAAAAAAGAAAAGTTTCAGCATATTGAAATAGGAAACTTATTCAAATTTCTTCAATTCCAGAAATCAATGGGAAGTTAGTCCCACTTAGATCATGTCTTTTTGCCTTCTCTAGAAATTTATCCAGTCATTTGCAATAATAGTGATTAATAGTTTTAGTTAATATAAGTACAGGTAACTACCATTATATTAATTTTTTCGATCATTGTTTGTAACATACTTTACATTTTTTATGTGTCCTATGTTGCTTATATGTGTTAACATTTAAAAAAAATATATACCTTAAATTAATGTTTAGTACGAAACTGTTTTCTATACAAATGAAGTTTTCCATATGAATAATTTAGAATTAGATACCTTTGTAGAACTATATTACGATTAAACAATCACCAGGTTTTACTTAAATTGTCAATTACCTATAAAATGTTATTTTTTAAAAATTATTTTTTATTTATGCATATTTGATATACATAATAAATTTGAATATAATTCAGCTAACTTAAGAGTTTAGTTATAGTTAATGAATTGAATAATTGTTAAATATCACAAAAATGTTGTAATGTACATATTTCAACATATGCTGCTAAGAATAATTTAAAAGTAAAGGAATTATTTCCCTATTCCCTTTCATGCCTTTTGTTAATGTACTGACGAAGATTGGAAAGGATATAATTAAAAATAAGGGAACTAAATATTTTTCTACAATATGTGTAATAAGAATATAAACTGCAAATAAAATACAGAATACGAAAAAAATCAGTACTTTGATATTTATATACCAATACTTGAGAACAAAATTTTCAAATATACAAGTATCCAACTTTTTCATTTTATTCTAAGTAATGTATTCACTATTTTGTACAATTTACTTTATAGCTGTAATTAAATCAAAAGTATACTTTTATTTATATTTTATTTGTGTGTGTTATATTTTTTTCAAATTCAGAAAATAATCATTTATTATGTATAAATTATCCAGTAAATTAAACTTCCAAGAAAGTACATTTAAACAATTTGAAAGATGAGATTTTTTAGAGTTTTTGTTCGATGAAAAATCTCTACTTATTTTTTTTATGTCTATTGCATTCAGTTTAGTGTACAAGCACATAAACTGATAATTCTTTTAAAGCAAATGAATGTAATCTGAACTGTGGCTGTGCTTTTCGTTTCAAAATACGCAACATATATTACTTCTTTAATATAATATTGTACAGGAAAGTTTTGGTATTTCCTAAAACTTTTTGTAAATTTAATGTTTTATATTTGACATTACAATGAATTGTATGCCTTCATTAGTGAAAAGCTTAATAAACCATACTAAATTCACAAAAACTCAGGGGTCTGTTTCATTCCTGTCTTAAACTAGAGATTTGTTAGTAAAATTTTGTTGCTTTCAAGTTAAAATTCATACAAAGAATTTTGAAGGCAAATTAGTTATTTATGGAATACTGCTGGCCTCATTTGGTACGCAATGCATTTTGTCAAGTACTCCTTATGTAAATTATTAATGTGTATCTTTATTTATACGAAATATCTCTTTTTTGAAGAATATTATATAAATTCAATTAATATAGTCAAAATACGTCGTTAAAAGTAAAATCAAGAGTAAATTTACATTTCCTCGAAATGTTACTTGAACATTTCAACTCTCCAACTTAGAATTTTTATTTCCAGTATTTTTTATAATCAAAGGATTTTGAAAATTTTTTTTTTTTATCAAATTATTTCGAAATAAGCAAAATAATTTCAAATCTCACTCAGGATTCTCTAAAATAAAAAAAAATTAAGTTCAGATAATATTTTCTTATAAAAGATAAGTCGAGATAAGTAACTAAATTCTAGGTTCAGATACCAATAAATATTAACATTATTGTATAAATCATCATACGAGGAGAAACAATAGCTGTATAATATGTGTGTTTTAATGTATCAAATACTAAAATTCCTGACAGAGAATAAATATAAGAATATATGCACTAAAATGTAATTTAATGGACATTTTTAAATTATGTAATAATATATTTATTGATATGTCGACAATCAAACAATATGAATGTCATTTAAACTTGCCTGGTACATTAATTACTTCATTAAAATTAGCTTCATCTGGGTACTCTATTCACCATTGGTGTATTGGTTTACAGATAAATTCGTTTTCAAGTTGCTTGTTGGTGTTTTTGATGTCATTTTCTTTATAAGGGAAGATATAGAAATATTATTTTCGAAAATGTTTTCTTACCTTCTACCATTATATCCTAGTCTTTATACGATAAAAATATTTTTGCTAGAGAATTTTGCTGAGGTCATCCTCCAATGTTTTAGCGCAGTGCTTCCTAACCTTTTTATTGCCGAGTACTAGTCAACGTTTGAAATATTACCGCTTCCCGCTGAGTGTGAGGCTTTGATCTCATTAATATTTTGGAATGTTTTGATTGAATAATTTGAATTCAGTTACATTTAAAAATGACTTCAGAATAAAATACTGTTACACCAAAAAAGTTTAAAAGTGGCACTAAAGTAATTTATATAGAATGGAATATAGAAAAATTTCCAAGGAAAGTAGCACAAACTCGAGTGAGACACAAAACAGTAAATAAAATGGAAATAATTTTAAAAATGCTTCTTGGGTACCCGGATACTATTAGATCCACGGACGGGCTGACACCCAATGATCTATTTGAAACTGCGATTGAAGAAAGAACAATATTCGAAACATCTTAGATAAGTTATAGTTTTTTTTTTCTTTTCTGGATGAATAAGATTAATATTAAAGAGTTATATAAGATTTTTTTCCAAGATGTATTGATGGGACATATCGGCAGCGAAATATCATACTGCATATTTAAACATTAACTTAAGAAATTGTGGAAATGCATATAGATTTGTTGTAATCTACTCACGAGTATTGTGTTAATTGAAAAAACCTTATTGAGTAAAAATAACCTCATCTGTAAAAAGCCCATGATTAAGGAAGTTCAATTGCAAATTAGGGCAAATTGACAGCTTGAAACATCAGCTGAATACCATATTAATATAAGAAATCGCTTGTTCGCTAATCATTTTTCCATTTTATGTTATTATCAATATAAGAACAAGTACACATATATATGTATATATATGCACACACACACACACACACATATATATATATATATATATATATATATATAGTAACATAAAATGAAAGAAATACATGGCATAATAAAATTGATAATACAAAATTATATCACTAACAAAGCTAGAAGATTTAAACCAGATTCCAGGAAACACAACTTTAAAAATGATGGAAAAGTCTATTGTAGAAGAATTAACTAAGCGTATGTATAACATGGAACAGAATTAGAACTTTAAAATCTAAGAAGCCAAGAGAGTCAATAGACTAAAATGAAGACCTGTTATGATTTCTAAAGCTGTTGCTGAATTAGGACCAGCAAAATTAGGGTTAAATATATTTTATGGATCATACCTTCCCCTGTTCAGCAGAAATTTTATACATAACAGGAAAACATACCATATTGAAAAGTTAGGCCTAAAATCAACCACGTGTAATTTGCAACCAAAAGAAAAATAAAATAAAAATAATAGAAAATATGAAAGGAAATGAATCCTAACAAAATACAAATAAAAATAATTTTGAAAAGGAATAATGAAGCAAAAACTTGCATGAAAAAATGCAAATAACTGGAGAGCGGGAAAAAAAAACTGTACGTACGAAAGCAATTACGCTAAATGACCGTTAAAAATGACGTGTTAAGTTGGTAATATATATATATATATATATATATATATATATATATTTAAAATATACAAAAAATATATATAAAAACTATCGTCATAATAAAAATTTAGACAGAAATAGTTATATATATATATATATATATATACTCGCAAAAACATATTTATATAATGTGAATTACGAACATTTGGTCAAAGATTCTGCTATATTTAGGTGCAATGCTGCCAAAAATATAAAAAAAAAATATGTAATCAAATATAATGGACTAAATAGATGTAATTTTAAATAAGCAAATAAAAAACTGTAAGTAAAACCAGACAGTATATGCCAGAAATATTTTAGCCAAAGAATTACAAAAATAGACTCTAACTTTGGACATTAACACGTCGTTATTTTAACGTATCACCAGCGGGAAGTTACAATACCGATATGCTGTGGGTATAATAAATGTTGTGATAACACTATATATTCTTATTATTTTAATATTTTCTGAATAAAATAGATTTAGTTACATTTTTCCTTGTTAATTTAACTTCACATTAGCATTACTAAATTTAATTTTCATCGGATTATAGTGAGTGAATGAATAATGAGTGAGTGAGAAGATTGTGTGAAAGAAGAGTGTTAATGTCTTATTCCCTCTCTTTTTTCTTTCCTTACAGCACAATAGTATAGGCAAATTACTAATAAAGTTTGACGGAACTGAAAATAATGTTTAAACAAGGGGTTGGCACATTTTTTGCTGTGGCGTGCCAAACCAATCTATCAATATGATTCAGTATGCCACACAGTAGGATACTTTTGAATCAATTATATCTCTGCCAGAATTTATACAGAATTAGAGAATAGTGACGAACAATTAGACTTAAAATTTTATTATATATTCATTTTACATCATTTAAAGATATTTCTTAACTTAAAATCAAACAACATAAATATAATTATTTCTTCAAAAAGTTTTTTTTTAATTAAAACTTTACATATGTTTTTATTTTTAAACATATTTTTTAAAAAACAAGAAAATGACCACATAATTTATTGGTATTCCCCTTCATTATATTCAAATAGAAACATAATTAAAATTATCATGACGTACCTAGTGTTTGCATCGCTCTACAGTCATATAGCAAAATAGAGGATATAATTTGTGACTTTCAATTTGACACAATTCTAAGCATTGAGTTGCTAAACAATTGCTTTGCAGACTCGAAAATGTTTACATGTGACGAAATATTTTTTTTTTACTTAGATATCTAGAACCCCAAAAGAGAAAAGCAGCAGAGTACAAGCAATATTCTATCTTCTAATAATCAAGTCTCTCCAACATGACATTCAATAATTTACAAAATAGCTGTAAATTAAACAAAATTATATTTCAGATTTTTTCCTAATTTTGTAAAATGTCCATATTTCTGAAGATGTTTGCCAAATAAGGTCCATTACAAATTTATTAACTTTCATCCACTCAAAAATTGACAACTTTTTAGAGTAGTGCCGAGTGCCACAAATAATTGTACCAAGGGTCATTGGTTGACGATCCCTGGTTTAAACCTAGAACCTTACTTCTTAGGTCTAAGAGTTTGTTTTTGCAGTACTGCGGCTAAAATTATTTTTAACTAAATTCTCAGCAATACTACCACATATTGCATTTCTATTTTTTCTTTGCTTATTTAGAATTAAAGCTTTATATATATATATATATATATATATATATATATATTTATTTAACCCATTATTCGTCTAAGTGACATTGATTTTATCGCTATTTTATTTGTATTTCATTAATTTATCTTAAATTTGTGTTTTTTTTTTTTTTTTTTTTTTTTTTTTTTTTTTTATTTTTTATTTGTATATTTTATATAAATTTATATATATATATATATATATATAAATTCTCATCAATACTACCACATATTGCGTTTCTATTTTTTTTTTTTTTGCTTATTTAGAATTAAAGCTTTTTGTATATATATATATATATATATCTCCGGTCAGGGCCAGGTCTGGGGGAGAAGGGAGACCCCTCGCTCTACCGGGTCAACAAAGACAGTCATTCTTTCAGGGGGTCGATAAATGAGTACCATGACTGCTTCAAACATAAAATCTGGGGGGTTTTGCTCAGACTGACCACTTGAGGAAACATACTAAAGCAAATTATTAGCCTTAATAGTAATTTTTTCTACCAAAAGTTTATTCAGACATAATTTTTTAAAAGAATTTTACATAATACGTATTCAATAATTGCAACATAACTTTACTTTAAGCACAAAATGCAAGTCATACGAAAATTTTACATGGATACGAGAATTATTCAATGCGACAAATAATTTTTATTTTTATGCGTTGTTTGAAAGCCTTTGAAAAATTGTTTCATAAAGTTTTACGACATAATTTAACCATATTTCCATTCAACGTTTGTTAAAGTACTTGACAAAGATGCATTTTTCATGACAGATACCATTCTTCATAGGTGCAACTAATTTCTCAGTTGAGTGAGCAAATGCATTTACAGCATCAATCAAAGTTTAATGTTACATTTAGCTTTAAATCATTCGGATCTTTTGCATTCTTTTCCATTACAATAGCAACAATAATTTTATTTGTTTCACTCATTGATTCTAAGAAAATTTATTTCACAAGCATTTATCATAAAAGGATTTATTATAAACATTAAAACTCGAGTCTTTTCAATGCCATGTAGCTTTGGAACCCGTAAATACATGTTAGACCTTAAAATTATAATTTTGAATAGCAAAGTACTTGTATCTCACGGAATTTTAATAATGGGGTAATGGGAACACTGTGATTCAAAAAAGTGATGAAAAATTTCATTATACTTTGCCTTGAAAAATTACAACGTATTTGATTGTCTTGAAGAACTCTATTGCATTATTTGTCTGTACCAGTAATTTTTCTTCTATTTTTGAAAAAAATATTTTAAATTGAATGAATTGACAACTCTTGAAGATAAAGTTACTTAACTGATTTATAAAACTATTTGACTTCTCGCTGATGTATTTAAATATTTATCATAATTAAAATGCAATCAAATACTTAAACATTTTATCGGTAAAAAATAATTAAAATTGTTCTATGTTAAATTATTAATCATGAAAATTATGAAGCAAAGGAAGCAAAATATAAGAAAAAAGATATATGAAGCATTTAAATTTAATACTGATGGGTATATATTGTTGCAAACTTAGTATTTAAAAAAACATCTTGTATTATATGTAAATAAAACCGAATATCTGTGTAAGAAAAACCAAGCAACCTGAAAAAATAAGAGAAATCAAAGAAAGTTTATGCTATAAAAAGGGTGAATTATAAATACCTGCCATTAAACATTGTTTTCGTAAAATAGGAATCAAAATTGTATGAAGATTGTATTTTTCTTGTCAAAGTCATGTTGCTTAAAACATGATATCACAAAAACTAATGAAAGCATTTCTTTGATATTTCGTATATATATTATTTAAGTTATGATAATGGCAATTCACTAAAAATTTAGCTCTTACATTAGTACATTATTTTATTTTTAACAATTTATTGTTACGAACACCATGCATTTTGTAAAGTTTTCTATAGAAAAAAAGTGCAATAACCTATACCTTTTTGGTATTTGTATTTGCATATTTAGTTCATTGCCTTTTGTACTAAGCAACTGATTTTCATAAAAAAATAACTTAAAAATATATTTTTAAATTCTATGTGCAGTGTTTTGAATTTCGGTATTGTTTTCATCAAATTTTACCAAAAATATCAAATTTTAATACATTTAAATTGTCATATAATCTTTTGATTTGTGTTTTTCATTAATTTAAGTCAAACGCACCAACAAAATAATATGGAATTTAATCACATGCCATTTAAAAAAACCTCTATCCGTACGTAGGGTGATACCATAAAAAGGATAAAGACTACATTATTTACTCAATAGCATAAACATATATTTCTGTTCAGAATATTTTACTAAATCCATGCGGTTATTCTTAACCAGATGAAATATTATGAATTTGAAGAAAATAATATTCCCACAATCCAATAAGATGGGTTTATTTTAAAATAGATGTTCCAATGTGCCTCCTTATTAAAAGAAATTTTGTAGGATGCCAGGTTGCCCTTTGGAAATATGCATAGTTGTACTCTCCTGTCAATATGATTGACAAGAAAACGTTATTCCTCAAAACAAGAAACATTATTAAAAATAATTTTCTCATATTTGACTACATCTTTTAAAAAACAATTACAAAAACTGGCACTAATATGATTCATAAATAAAGTCTGTGAATATTTTTTAAAATATAAAAAGAAACTACAGTTAAAAAACTTATAAGTATTATTTCCAAGATATCGTTGAAGCGTTTAGATTCAAAGTTTGATTTATTAAAGTGTTCTACGCTGTTTTATGTAACGTCATGTTGTTTAAAAAAATAAAGCATTTCATCTAATATTTACTACTTAAATTTTTTAATAAGCAATAAATCGGTGAAAAATATTAAATTTTATTAACTGTGAATATTGTTTGGTCGTATTTTTTAAGTTATTGTGAATAAAAAATTAAACATACATATTGTAAAAGCTTGCAAAATATGTTCATAAAACTGAAAAAATTGACACAATTTTGTATTTTTGGAACTTTATTCATTAAATATATATATTCAAAATTGGAAGCTCAAGATTCATATTGGCTAGTAATGCATAGCTACTCTGTTACAGCCTCTTTTGTACATACTCACAACACAAATATGGTAAATTAAATGTTAAAACGTTTTATTCACAAAAAGTAATGCTTGTTTTTTTTCTCTACTAAATTAAAGACGAAAAGAGAAAAGATCAGTAAGAAAAATTGTAATATTTTAATTAAATTTCACTTACTAGGAAGCGAAATGACTACATCACAATTGCTTAAAGATATTTTGCATTAGACTAGCTACTAGCTTCTTTCTTAGAAAATAATAAGCAAAAAAAGTGCTTCACTCCTAAGACAATTTTCTCTCTTTCAATAAGGTTGTTTAATTTTAAGAATCAAATTTGTCCTAACTCTAGCATGTTAAATATAATTTGCAACTACATTTGCTATTTTAACATTTAAATAAATTGCTTCATTTCCTAATGTAATGAAAAAAAGGATTTTTGAACTCTATTTTATATATTTAAGCAAGTGAAATAATGCTAGATGTTAAATAAAAGTATCATTTTTAAATAATTTTTAAATAATAAGTATATAAGGAAAGCGTTAATCAAATTATCAATCTTAACTTTGTCATGCTTGCTTTAATTTTTAAAAAGATTCCCACTACTTTTTGATGAAAATTTTATACGTGCATTATAGGAATTAGCGTGCTTAAGAAAATGAAAAAAAAATAATTGCATACAAATATAAATAAATTAGCGTATCGAGTTATAACACTAGTTTATAAAGGCAATTTTTTATTTTCTTTTTCTTTTATAGTACTTTACTCCCGGTTCTGTTGATAACTATACTTATTTATGGTCGATACAGTCTGATACATGAATAAAACATTTTTCTTTCATTGCAGTTAAGCTCAAAATCACTAAAAAATTACTTCAGTGAAATTACTACTTACTAGTAATTAATTGTAGAATTTGCAATAGTTTTTCATTTCCTTCTCTTATAAGAGACTTTTTACTTTGAAAAAGGTATAATTTTTACAGGAAGTCAAAATAGATTTAAACGTAATATTTTTTTAAGAAATTGCCCATAATATTAAAATAAATTTTTCAAATAAAGATATACCTGTTTTGATACTTTCTAAAGATCTCTTAAGTCTATCATAATGCCGTCAAAAATTTAGACCAAATGTGACAAAATGGAAAAAAAAAAAAACCCAGAACCTTCAGAAAAACCAAAGAACATTCAAAAAACCTTTTTTTTAAAGATATAAAACTTAAAACGATCTTCTAAACCTAAACTTATTAGGAATGACTCCAGTGCTAGAAGTAATGAACCGATCATTACTGATGTATCATTTTTAATAGTTTTCATGCTAGCAGCTAAAGATGCAGAAATATGTAAAATTCAGGTTATCTATATGCTAAATGTATCTTGTAAGGGATAGTTCTTCGAATATCGATGAGAAGAAATTTTGGTTCAATGCTTCAACTGCTTTTCATGGGTTCGCCTTGATTGTACTGCAGGAAAGAAAGATTACATTTGTGATTTTTATTCATAGATTTGAAACATAAATGACTTTTCCGTATTCTTAAATCTACGGCTTTTATAGTTGAAAATAACTTCGTTTTATGAAGTTTTAGGTAATTCTCTAATGGTTTATATCACCTATTGCATATTATTGTACTATTTTACAATAACCTTTCTTTATAATTTTTATAAAAAATAATTTTCATAACAATAAAATAAATATTATTTCTTAGACGAGTAATAATTCCTCCCAATTGCTTATAATACATATACATGATGATTTTGGAAATTAATCAGTGAAGTTACTTATAGAAACGTTAATTTTTATAAAACCCGACTCTCATATATTCATTAGACTAATATAGTGATTTCGCAACATTATTAAAAACATGAGCATAAGAACAGTAACTATACCTTGCCTGTTAAAACCATTAGTTTTTGAGTCTGTGGATTTAGAAGAATATCAAATTTTGAAATTTAAGCATGTGCTGCCCTGCATGACAGTTTTTTGAAAATAGTCACTTATTTTCCTTCAAAACTTGAAATTAACATCCTTTGCTCCAAGTGTGAAAATCTTACTAATCGAGACTAAAACTAATATATAAACAACAACTTAAGTTTAAAAAATATTAAAATTTTCTTTAAATTGAAAAATACCCTGAGCAACTTTAAAAAATTTAGAACTTAATTTCGTGTTGTGGGAATACGAATCCTAAGTAAGTTAACATTTAAAACATAAATGATGTTATGAGCAATCAAATTGACACTATGATAACAGACACCCCAAATTAACCAGTAAAAGACGATTTTAATTGGCAGATATAATAAAAAAGTTTGTACCACACCAAATATTGCATGTATTGAAATATTAATGTTAATGTATTTGTGTGATGTTTTCACTATGTGTCTCATTTTCTCATTTTAAAGAAAACAAACTCTTAGTTGAAAATCAATATTATCCAGATTTAAAATATAATAAATAAATAAATGTATTACTAAGCTGGAAGCATAATATAATAAATCATTCTTTATTGAGCTTACATAATTGTGAACTGGAACGGGCTAAAAAATCATTTTTAATTTACTCAAACAAATGCAGAAAAAAGTTTTTCCTTCTGTTAAAACTAAGTTTCGAAAACATAATGCTTAAATAAATTGTTTTATATGTCATAAGGTAGTAATCGTAAAATTAATGACTATACTTGGATATAAAGTAACAAATACGCAACGAAGACAATATTTCTGTCTAATGGCTTATTAATCACCATTAAAAGTTCATAATTCACATATTGCATCATATTATTATTATTTTTATTTTCTTAAAAACCATTAGTCAAAAAAAGTTTTTCGGATCATGGAATAAGCAAGAGAAAAAGGAAATTAAATTTTATTTTGATATTAAACGTTTTCGAAGAAAGAAAGATGAAAAATGAAAGTCAAAATACTGATTAATGAGTAAAGTTAAAATTTAAAGTTTACTCAACTGAATAATTAAATTCCAAAACTTAAATTTAGTAAATATCATTTAAATACAGTAAGAAAATGCTTCACTGGACGAAAAAGAAAAAAATTTCTCAAGTCCATGCGTGTGATTAGAGATGCCTTTGTATTTTGAATAAATAATTATTGGTGAAAAACTTGATATTTAATTTTTAAAAAACCGTGGCGAAAAAAAAAAGTTTAGCTAAAATAAAAGAAAAAAAGTTAAAAGTTAAATTTGAAAATATATTATGTTGTTTTTTAAAGTACTAGTCTATAAAATTGTTTTTATTTTGTGAAAAAAATTTAGGGGTTTTAGAAAATGTATTTTAAACTTTAAGCAAATATAAGCACATAATCTCCCAAATTAATTCTTAATGTAGCACCATATTTTTTTTTAAATCACTGGGAATATTCTACAAATGTAAAAACATGATTTTTTTTTTAAATTTAAGCAATATTTCCTTGGATCTACTAAATTTCTCAAAAAGTGAAATCGGGCGTCAAAATGTTTTGTTCGATGGTTTTCAACAGGCGAACGAGAGAAATTTATAGCGGCTTGATTATCACAATAAATAACTGGCAGTTCAGAATAGTTTAATTTTAGCATCAAATTACATTCATTAATTACATTTTAAATCCAAATAATTTCTTTTGCAACTTCCGTTAAATATATATATTCCGCTTCCATAGTGGTAAGACTAACACATTTAGGTTTAAATGTACGCCAGGAAATAGGGACATTATGTATCATTAATATTAATCCTCCTATAGAAACAAGACCATCCCTATTTGCAGCAAAATCTGAATCAGAAAAACAATTTAACTTTAATCTCTCAACATGAGATAAATTTAGTTTTAAATCTATCGTGTCACTTAAATATCCTAATAATTTAGTAAAATATTCCATTGTTTTTTATTCCAGGAGAATCTTGAAATTGCGAAAGGATGTTAACAGCATAACTGATTTTATTTGAAATAAATGACAAGCAACCTAAAATATTTCTATAAGGAAATTTAGACATTCAACTTCTATAGAATTTGATGGACAGTCTAATTTAGATAGAATTGGTCCGTTTGCAATAAGTAGTGAAGCATGTAGAAAATTTTATTGTAAAATACATAACACTTTTTATTAATATATTTTTCTGGTGAATAAAATACTTTCCATTTATATCAGAAAATTCAATACCAAGTAATTTCTTAATTTTTCCCAACACTTTTAAATCAAGTTTACTTTGTAACAAAGATACATCATTAGCAATATCATCTTGTGATTTACCAAACATTATAATGTCATCAATATATACTATCAAAAGAACATTTTCCTTATAAATATAAACACAATTGCACCAATTCAGTTTAACAAAATCTAAATTTTCAAGGGCGTTATCAAATGTATAATACCATTATCTTACACTTTGATGCAATCCGTATATTGCCTTTTTCAAAAGACAAATATGGTTAATGTTATTCAAGCTTTCAAAACCTTGAGGTTGTCTCATATATACGCGTTCATTCAAATTAGCATATAAATAAGCTCATTTTATATCCAATTGACAATGATTCCATTTTAAGGCAATATGGTACCATCTTCATTTTTTTTTAATTTTTAATATTTGATATTTGGTTTTAATTGTATTTAATAAAAGAGTTAATATTTAATAATAATTCCATACAAATTTTTTTTAATTTGTTGCAAAATGTTTGTAAAATTTAAATTTTTTGAATTCTTTTCAGCATTAACTAAATCCCTCAGGTTTTTATTTAAATCTATCTCTTTTCTTTCAAATATTTTTTCCAAGTACCTTATAATATACTACATAAAACTATGCATGGTTTTTTTTCTGCTGCTGCTCTTTAATTTATTATTATTTTTTTATGGATACACTTCCAAAAATTCTCAAAATATATTAATATTAATTTTGAAATTTTTTAGAAAGAGTACTAAACATGTTAGAGCTAATTTCATTCACAGTTTTACAAAACATACATTTCAGAACATGTATAAAAAATTTCAAATCTATACTTCAATTATCAAAAAGGCCTTAGGGTTTGAATAACAGTATATGTAGAAACATTCTACATGGAGAAATATGAGTTTGAAATTTTCATTCCATGAATAGTATAATATAATATTCCTCAAATAGTGTGTCTGAAACTTTTATGAAATGTGTTAATTAGCTTAATTAAAACTGCTTAATACAAAAAATTGCACAAATTTAGAACAATTAAACAGTATACTGCTACAACGAATATATAGAATAAAACGAATGAAAGATCAATATTTCATAAAACTTTATCTTAATAATTATAAAAATAAATAAATACACACACTTCAGAGCTAATTCCATACTCAGAGCTAATGCACAAGATATACAAAAGATGTTTACATCTTTATTTTTTATTTCCATGATTTTAAAAGTCATCGCAAGTTAAATATTGTAAACAAATGAAAGCAAAATCAAATAACAATTTATAAGTAATATATATTAAAATCTAAGAACTGCAAACACATATGCATTTTTAATAATACAAGTGTTGAATTTCACAAACGCATGATATATATATATATATATATATATATCACGAAAAAAAAATGTATAAAAATGCATTAGTTTTTCTATTTTTGCGAATTAGATTTTTAATTATCTGAGTTATCAAAATGAGATTTTGTATTGGTGATTTGAGAGAATCCGTTTTAAGTTTTAATTTCATTCATAATAATATCATAAAAAACATGCACAACTTTTAAATCTTGACCAAATCTATTTGCTGTTTAATAAATAATTCACTAACTAGAATTTTTGCATGAATTGCACAATTCTTTTTTGAAATGATTTGTTACTGCATATATAATGCCACTCTCATAGACACGTGGTAGAAAAACAATTAATTCATTTTTATCGGACTCTTTTCCAGCGGATAATCTGAAATGTGGGAGTGGTAGTTGCTGTCCAGCATCAAATATTGCTACATAACTTGATAAAAAATGCAGGTAACGCTTTGAAATTTTGCAGGCTTGTTTATAAGGATTTGAGGTATCAAATAAGCTAATAATTTTTTTTTGACAGTTTAATGATTTTTAAGGTACTATATCTTTTTAATAGGCATAAAAATAAGACAAAAAACAAGAGAAACAATCAAGAGAACAACAAGAGAACAAGAGAAAAATTTACTACGGGACTAAACGTTTCATCATAAGATTATCTCTTTTGTTGGTAATGTCCCTGTGCAACCAATGTAGCTTTGTACCTACAAATTTTGCTTTTACTATCAGTTTTCAAGCATATAAACCCCTGTACATCCTATAACTTTAGAATCCTAAGGGGTGGGAACTAGTTCCCATACATCTCTTTCTTTCATTATTTTAATTTCTTCTTCCTTTGCATCTTGCCATTTATCAGACTGGGGAGAGTTTTTATCATCTTTGAAATGTCTAGGGATCAAAATTTCAATATTCGAAGCTTCAGGACGATTGACGTTATGATCCATAGTTGAATTGAAGTCAAATATACTTTTATCTCATATAGTATATCATTATCTTTACAATATATTTCTACATCATTAAATGTCCTTATTCTAACATCTTTAATACGATAATAAATATCATATCTTTTATCGTTTTGAAGCAAAATTGCTTCTCTATAAAAAGGAATTGAACTGCATAAATTTAAATTAGATGCATTTTCAACTGGAGTGTTTACTCTTGAGCTGTTGCCAACTACAGCTTTACCCGATTCATCAGGATCATCATAACTAAATGTGTTAAAAGGATTATTAAATTTAAATTCCATCCATTCCGTTTTTCTACTATTAGGGCTAGGGAAGTTTAAAATGCCGCTTGAAACTATTTTAGTTTCATCAAAAAGTACGTTACAAGTTTCAGTAAGCAAATCCAGTAAGCCAATACGGTATCCTCCAGTAGAACAAGCATAGCCAAGCATTATTCCGTGTTCTGCACGTAAATCTAATTTATTCCTAAGTTGTTTGGGAGTTCCCACATAAACATGGCATCCACAAATACTTTAAGATTTGATACAGTTAGATTAAGACTAAAATAAAGCTCATACGGGGTTTTATCTTTAAATTTATGACAAATTCCATTTTTAACATAAGTAATACAGACTAAAGCTTCTGCCCAAGAATATTTTTCAATTCCACTGGCATTAAGCATAGCCTTAACACAATCCATAGCAGTTAAATTATATCGTTTGGATAAACAGCTTTGCTCAGATGTGTAACACGCGAATATTTTTCGCTTGCAAGATATGAAAGATAAATAAACATTAACTCCACCCATAAAATTGTTGCTACTCCTTTGCTGTCTGTTATCATTAACGGAATTCGTTCGAAATAGAAACAAATATCAATTCGAAGTCGTACGAAACAAATAGAAAAAATTTAAATTGATATATTTGATTTCTTGACAAAACATTTACACAAATTTGCAATCCAATGTTCTTTAATAAGTGAATTTCTCAGAGCAATGGGCTATGACAGGGCCGTTTAAGGGGTCTCAGGGGTGTTAAAAATGTTTCGAGAGCACAAAATATGAACAATTTTCGACTAGAAATAATTCTTTGAGGTTAAAATGAAATAATTTGATTCTTTTACACATTTTTTATAAAGGAATAAAGCTTCAAAAAAGTATAAAATGTCTAAAATATAATCATAATTTTAAAAATAATAAGCACATAAATATAAGAAAAATTTTTGTAAGAAACAAATAGTAAGTTTTACGACGCGCATGATATTTTCTGAAATAATAATTCTAATTACTAGCAATAAGTTGATTTATAAAGTCAAATATATCCTTATTAGATGGTAGTGATTAGATATAAAAAGAATAAAAAATAATATTTTTAAAAAATAAAAAAAGTACATTTTTAAAATTTTTTTCAAAAAATTTATTTTTTTTAAATTTTTCAAAAAATTACAAATATGTAATACTATAAATAGCTAGGATTTAAAGATTATGATAGAGTTTATAATTCTGTAAAGTTTTATGCATCAAAGTATGATAGTTTTTGAAACGCAATGCGCGTAAGTGAAAAAAACACAAACTGAGAAAAAAGGCTTTAAAGTTTTAAATTGAATTTGAGAAAATAAATTTTAAAACTTACATGCTAAAATGCTCCAGGATCATAGGATATGCCTTCCTGTTGCCCAAACAGCTCAATTTCTGTACTCTTTTTAATTTTTTTAATCTCTGCGAGATTCAAACGATGACGTTGAGCTCCTCTTTCTTGACGTAAAGATTCGACGATTGTCACGTTCAGCCAGGAACACACAAACATTTTTGTTAATTTTTAAGCCAAATTTCTCTAAAATAGTAATAAGTATTTGATTTCCATCATTAAAAATGCTGGTTGCTAGATTTGCAGCAATCTCTGCAATCTGAAGGATAGAATCAATCGTCATCGGACAAAACTTCCAGATTAATGAATTTAAACTTTCATTAGGATTCTGTGTCTTACCTCCTAAGCATTTCTTCAGGAGTGCCAGATGAGATAAGTCTGCAAATACAGGCTTAATTACATCTCGAACAGCTTTCGCAACTGAGGGTTTGTGTTTATAATTTTGTAAATTATTATTAATTGCGGCATTATACTTACACTATGTATTTGGATTTGTAGGACAAAATCAGTGCATCGGTTCATCATCGGTGCTGCAAGAATGACCCCGAACAGCCCAAATGGCTTTCCGCATTTCCTTTACACTAGTAGAATTGCATCGAATAGCATTACCATAGTAATGCGCAAGCTTATCAATTAAACTATCATTTAACCTACCTTTACCGCCTATAGTTTTACCATCAGATAATTTCTTCTTACCATATACTAATTTAAGCTTCCTAAGTCTTGTACCCATTCTCTTTTGCACATGGCCTACACATTCTATTTTCTGAATAAGATGGTCATAGCCGTATGGATTGTTTTCAGAAAGGGCATTGAATGTTTTTGTGTCGCCATCTACTATGTAGTTCGAATATTTCAGGTCGTGAAGCTTTTCTGACCGATTAAAAATCCTCAACATCCCGTCAACCTCCATCTTACCAGCAGAGCCAGAATAATTTTTTCTACATGAAATCTTATGCCCTCTTTGCAATTTATTGTACTTGATACCAAACTTTACCCCTTTATAACTGTCGCTTCATTTGCAAAATGAGGACAACACTTCCCGATCCAAACCTTACCTGTTTCGCTCCCTATTAGAGTACATACTCCAATCAACGATGAATGTCCTCTCGTCTTCCAGGTCCCATCACCACTTACCGTTAAAATGTTATCAGGTAACGAAGAATTTTCTTCGACAGCTGCCCTGTTCATGCTTTCTTCGGCGACTTCCTTCATAACAAGTGAAAGTTTATTATTAATAACATCATATGATTTTTGTTCAACAGGATTAGGAAGACTCATTACAGAACAAAAGGTTTTTAATGACTCTAAACCTTGACCTATGCATCCCATTGCTAAAATAGATCTTCTGTTAATTTCTGGAGCATTATTTTTATTCCCAATGTTTTCACAGCTTGAAAAAGTACAAATGCTCCCACATTTTTTACAATGTATTTCAAAATTCGAACATAAACCACGAGTGGATTTTTCATTAATTGTTAATGGTTTATGACATTTTAAACAGCATGATACTGACAAAATAGAGCTAACGGTTTAAATAAAATAAAAAAATACGATATTCTTTGAAGTTTTCACTTACCTTAACAAGATTTGACTTTAATGAAGTCAGAATTCCTGAAAGTTTTTTACTAGAAGCATTTTTCATTTCGGCACACTTACTTGTACTTTTCATTTCTACACACTTCTTCGTATGTTTAATATCTGTAACATGTGAGTCACTTACCTTTAAATATTTATTTCCTTTTAATCTTTTCCTGGGGCACATTGCCCAACGATTTTTTCAAAATAAAACAACAAAAATCTTCGCTTTAGATAAGCGTTTTAAAAAAACGTGTACTAAAGTAAACACAAGAGAATCAAAACACAGCAGAATGAATGTGTTGAGTTGCAGGCTTCCTTCTGATCAACTCAAGCGCTTAAAATATTTCATGAGGCTTATTAAAAACAAAAAAATAAATGGTATGCATGAATTTAAAAATAAATGGGCGTGGCATGTGTCCATTTAAAAGTTGTTATGACTAAATTGCTGTTTGCAATTTTTTGAATAACTTTCGAAGTTTTTAGAGTATTGTCACGTGGTTAGTATCAAAATGTTCAGAAAAAAATGAAGAACAAGATATATTTTTTTCGAAAATTCGAAGAAAAAAAATTTTTAACACCCCTTAGACCCCTTAAAAAGGCTTGGTGACCCGCATGCCACCCGCGTGCCTCAAGTTGAATATCGCTGGCCTGGTCTATGTTGCTCTTTATCACATCCATCACATATGGCATTTTTTGCGAACGTTTGCTTGAGTCTATGCAAACTATTCGTCGTGTGCACAAAACATGTAAAAATGCAGTGTCTCGTACTATTCTAGTCAGTTTTGGTCGAGTCGATACTTCTATAGTACTGAATCTATCTTTAAAGTACAGTTTATAATTTTCGCGTTAGTTGTATATATATATATATATATATATATATATATATATATAATTCACGGTATTAAGTATTTAAGGCAGTAGATTAAAACAAAATCATTGGTACATTTTTAAGTTGTGAGCAAACATTCTACAATATTAAATAATCAACAAGTACACAGGCAATCATTGTTCAGAAAATTAAACCAAGTAAGTATTTTCAAAAATACTTTAATTTTGAATTTACCACTACTTAAGTAATTGGAGAAAAACCCTTGTTTTTATGTGTTCAAACATACAAGTCTGAAAATCAACTTGTGGAAATTGTTTTTAAAACAATTGTGAAAATTAATTAGCCATGTTCGCAAAGAACTTGAAAAAATATTTTCTTGCTGAAGACAATTAAGGCAAAATTAAAAGGCAATTTAGGAATTAAAATCGCACTTTGAATTTTGGGCAGAGGATGATGATGAATTTTCTGCACTGAAAAAAAGCCTTTCGTAATATTTTCAACATCCTACCTATGTGAAACCTGATTTTCTGCGGTGGCTGCTTTGAAGACAAAATATAGATCTCAGCTAAATATAGAAAAATAACTCAAAGTGTCAATTTCTAATATTAAATTATCATTTGAAAAACTTTGTTTTGCAAGGCATCCATGAAATTCTCTACTAATTATTAAATTTGTTCTTAATTTAGAATTAAGAAAATTGTTATAGAATACCTTTTGCAATACTGATACATTCAAAAGAATACTGGCTGAAGTATCGATATTTGCATGAGTTCGTTTTTTTAAAAAAATGCACCGATCTTGATATAATAGCTGAACTGTAAGAAGAGTAAAACAAAGTGCACGCAATGTGTACAAATATGCAAAAATATTTTTTAAATGAACGTTCATATTGTAAATAGTTCAAGTGAACTGTATAATTGTAAGCCTCATAGAATTAGCACTTAGAATTAATGTTAAATCATGAAAAAGAATATAAAATTCCGATGGAGAATAATTTTGTTGTTTTTTGTATATTTAAATCGAGAAAACTTCAAAATGTCTTAATCCGGAAGCAGGCACACAATCGATACAAATGTTAATGGTCGCGCTTGATGACTCAGCCTCTCCAATCCTTTTTTTATAATTGTTTTTACTGTCAGTGTCGGATCAAGCAACATGGAGGCCCCTAGACAGTCAAAATCTTGCGGACATGTAGCCTGTTTTTGGAGCACTAACAGAAAACATAACACACTCTTATCTGCCCCAAAAAAGCGCGGGCCCATAGGAAATTGCCTATTCATAATAATGAGTAATTCAGCACTGTTTATTGTACACGATAAAAATCGTAATCCCAGTGAATAATTTATTTAGGAAAAAGTATAATTACCTACTTTTGCTTCTAAATTTTTCTTTGATAATTTGAGAAGAAATCCAATAAAACTAAACTTAGATGATTCAAATGTGCATGGCTTTAAAAAGGTACATAAATCACGGGTATTCTTCATTAATATTACTGGAAGGTTATTTGCATGAAAAACTGTCTTATATTTTTAAGTTATTGTAGTTTTACTGTCCTTTGAGGATCGACAAGTGGCATCTTAAACTTTTTCTTGCCTGTGTCTTTTTTGACAGAGAGCATTTATGACACTTATGGCTTCATATTTTTGTTGATGGATTTCTTAAAGAAGCATTTGGAAATTTTCCTTTCGCTTCATGTCTATTGTTTTTCTCAAATTAACATTCGTTTTATTGATTAATGTGTATTATTTTTAGCAGGTTCTTCCCTAGCTTGATTAGTTTCAACTTCCTTCAATAGAGATCACAGACCACTCCCGGGTTAAAAGTGTATTCAGTGTAAAAATATAGATGTTTTAAAATGATTTAAGTAAAACATTTTTCATTATGCTTTATTTGTTTGAGAATACTCATGAAAAATAAATCTTAACCAAACAATTCTTCAAAATGCTCTCTGTGCTTGGAAAAAGTGCAACTTTAATCAATTATTTATAACTTCTTTAATTGAAAAACAAATACATCTGAGAGGGGCCGTGCCAATAAGCTCGAAGATCAAACAATTGATCATCAAATATTTTCTACTCTACCTGGGTGAAAAGTGAATTAATATTCTTAGTCTTCTTCCTACAGAAAATGTATTTCAATAATAATAACAGTGAAGAATTCTTTATCTTCCTAATTTTCTTTTTGATTCTGGATCTGGGTTTTGTTTTTTCTCAGAAAGAGAAGTATTTTACTCTTAAAAATAAATGGAAATAAAAAATCTCTCATCGGGAGATTATAGCAATTCAAACAAAATGTTTTTTTTATTTTTATTTATTTGGTAAGGATCAAAGATTGCTAAGGAGCATATTTAATTTGATTACGTAACATCGCCAGATTATATACATATATATATATAAAATTAGTGTAAATGTGTATTTGTTATTATGTCAGAAAGTATTTTGTTGTACTTCATTCCAGTTACTATTTTTTTAAATATTTTATTTTCGATATGCTCGTGACCCCTTGTAGGGTTTTCACAATCATCCCCCGACGGGGTGGGCCCCACAGTTTGAGAAACCCTCGGTTTTGTTTTCATGAAGGGTTGTTTCATGAAAACAATGAGCCTGCTCAAAATTTTGTTATTTCAAAGGTCAAAACTAAATTAAAATTTGAATTGCTACCTTATACACAATTTTCTCCAGATTGAGCCCTCTTTGGGTTATTTTCTTTCCCTACACTTGAAAAAATGGCTCATTGGTCAAAAAGTTTCCAACGATGAAGTGATGTCGGCAATGAGGGCTATTTTGAGGATCAAGACAGTTCTTATTTAGAAAGGATATCGAACTTATTGAACTTCACTGTGAAAAGTATATAGATGTGAAAGGAGATTATGTTAAAAACTAAATATATATGTTATTTCTTAAAAATCTGCGCTTTCTTTGTTGGATAAGGTATTTAAGTTAATCATTTGCATATAAAAGCACCTTATCCCGGTCATTTAAGTTTCACGTCTTTTGTAAGTGGCATTCTTTTTGCAGTAGCTTTAATGACCAAGAGTGTATACACACTGCTGCCCACTGTAAATGCAACACCCTGAAGGAAGCACGCAAATAGATTCAAATTTAAAATATGCATTAGCAGAGGTGAGATATGCAAATGATTAGAATTTCAGCGCAGACACATATCACGTACGCTTGTGGCGCCACCTCAAAGCGCAATTTAAGGCTTCGAGATTTCGACGATTTCAAGTTCGGCAATTGAGTTTTTCTTGTGGTTTTTTCAAAAAACGATGAGTTATGACTCATAGAAAACAGCGATCAGCTTTTGATCAAATATCCGAGTTCGACAGAGGAAGGATACTGGCCTACCGAGATTGTGGATTATCTTTCAGGGAAATCGTTAGTCGTGTTAGACGAAACCAAACAACTGTAATGTGGAAATGTGACCTTTGGATGCAGGAGGGTAAGATGGACCAACGTGGATGATCGCATCCACCTCAGTGCACCACTTCACGTGAGGACAGGCAAATTGTGCGCATGGCAGTGACGGATCGCTCAGTCATATCACGAACCATAGCACATCACATTGAGTCTGTAACGCACCATCCAGTGTCTACGCGTACCATTCGACACTGTTTACAGCAAAGTGATATGTCCGCAAGACGTCCATTGCTTGGTCTACTCTTGACGCATAACGTCTCCGCCGCCAATGGTGCTATGAAAGAAGGATGTGGGTGGCAGAATGGAAGGAAGTTGTCTTTACTGACGAGTCACGCATCTGTCTGCAACACCGCGATTGTCGGATTCCAGCCTGGAGACACCGGGGAGAGAGAATGCTGAACAGCGTCGTTATGCACCGCCACACTGGTCCTGCATCCGGTATTTTGGTATGGGGTAGTATTGGATATCCCTCTCGCACTCCTCTAGTACGAATTGCCGGTACTTTAATAAGCCAGTGCAACATCTCCGAGGTGTTGGAGCCAGTTGTCCTTCCTCACCTTCAGGGCTTGGCCACAGCCATATCTCAATAGGATATTGCGCGACCACACGTGGCACGCATTGTCCAATGGTTCTTCGTCAATTACCAGATTGAAGTGCTTCCCTGGCCGGCTCGCTCTCCAGAACTTTTGCCGATAGAAAACAGGCGGCTCAGGGTTGCTCAACGATTGATCCAAACTACACCCCCAGCTGCCACACTAGATCAACTTTGGCAAGGTGTGGAAGCTGATTGGTCTGTTGTACCCCAATAACACATCCAAAGTCTCTTTGAATCAATGCCGAGGCGTGTGGTAGCGGTGATCTCCAACAATGGCGGCTACTCTGGCTACTGATTCTGGCAGGAACCACACTTCAAAGAAGTCTATAAATTGAATCATTTGTTACTTGGTCAACAGGTTATCTGCAAAATAAATTTTGTTGTGCTATCTCTTGTGTTTCTTGGTGTTGCATTTACGGTTGCCAGCAGTGTAAAGGACTTGAGTACTATTTTTCAATTCTTGACTTTTGTTCAATATTAGCTACATGACAGATAAATGTAAATTTTATGTTAACAGCCATATGACATATTTTTGATTTATTAATTTTTTTGTATTAAAAATTTTAAAAATTACTAATACAAAATTTTGGGTTCAAAATAATGCAACGATAAATGGCTAAGACAATCTGTTTTCAATATACATACATGCATAAATACGTATACATATAAAATACATTCATCTTTGTAACATGTAGTCATGATAAAATAAAAGTCGAATATTAAACAAAATACATTTACGTATTTTAAATATAGGAGAGAGAGAGTGCTCATTTTTATCTGAAGACAGAATTTTATATTCACTGTGCAAGAGATCTAAGAAACAAGAGATAAAGTATTTCCTTTTTCTATATTTAAATCCGGAAAAATATACTGGTAAAAACATCATCACATGTTAAGTGAAGAAAAATCCTAAATATTTCTAGAAATCACTTAAGGGTTTTAAAGAATAATTTCAAATGATCAGCAAGTAAAACTCAAGCTATTATTTTTTTTATTTACTCGGAATCGATAAAAACTATATTAACAATTTAAGGCATATTTCTTGTAACAAGGAATCATGAATAAATCTTCAAAAATAAAGCATTTAATCTTTAAAGCGAGATGAAATGAGACGCGTCTTGAAATATTGATTTGGAGGGAAAATGTAATATTAGAATTTTAAGTAAATACACTGATGAAAGCAATTAAAGGGATGAATGTTTTTTAAAGAAACCCTGTCGTAGACTCTTCTGTAATGCATTCCCCTTTGACATCGTAAACCAGTGGCACTCTGACCGACTTTGTGTAAAGATACATTATTTGCTCTTTGAAGTTTCAAATATCATAGCTTAGCACAATCCTTGTTTTTTTTTTAATTTCTTTGCTTACCTCTTGTTAATACGACCAATTATGATCGTCTATATATCATGATACAAAATGTAGGATAGTTGGAGAACTCGAGACTGGCTAATTTAAGCAATTTCATGTAAGGCCCTATGGCTTTCGAGAAATAGGGTTTCCACTCCGAGAAAAAGTCCCTACATACATAAACAATGTTCGGTCGATCTGATCAAGATCGCAAAAAAGCAACAACACTTATTCAATACCATGTTATGAGACTTCTAGCCAAAAAAACTAGGTCTTTGACAGCGACACAACTGTCGCGTAACCTGTATAATGCAAAAGGAGCATAATTTTCAATGATAACTGTCTCCCAGAGTCTTAGTGTAGGTCTCCTGTATTACAGGCACCTTGTATTTTGCACCTCTTTGACTGTCACTACAGAACATACCATCTAGCATGTTGCCGAGGACACTTGTCTTGGACAGAGGATGATAGGGGGTAGGTTCTCTTCAGTGATGAAATATGACAAATTCAGGGCAGAGATTCGATACGTGTTTTCTAGAGAAATCTTGGGTGTCAACATCAGCCCTCTATCAGTATCAAAAATAATTACTATGGTACAGGAAGTCCGATGGCCCGTACTGTCATCATGTCAGATTTGTATACCGACCTCCACGCGTACAATAGGGGCACTGTGTCGATTCAGGGACGACATACATGTACCCTATATCACAATATTCCTCAGATCATACAGACCAAATTTAACATTAATGGTCTATAATGCACGCCTACACAAGCTTCAGTTGGAGGATGAATAACTCCATTCGTAGAATATTAAACTATTGTAATGGTTTGCGACATCCGTCGAACCTATTCCTTTGGTGCACATATGAGATATCATTGGCAGGCCAATTGCAGCTCAAGATCCAACCAAAATTACCGTGGATGAGCTCAAGAGTGCCTTCAGTCAGGAGTGGTTGTGGTTGCCTCAGAGGGTGATAAGGACCCTGATAAACAGTACGGAACACCGAAGCGAGTGTTGTGGAGACATTAGAGATTACCATACTTCCTATTAAACATGCATGGTGTCGGTCAGCTGCTGTGATTTACAAATGAACAGTTCCCTTGTTTAGGCTGCAGCCTGTGCACATGTTTGCTTTCCCAAATCATGGTTGAATGGTATTTGGTCAAAGTTTGGTTTTATCTGCTTTTTAAGTTTTCTTTTCATTGAAAAGAAATCATGTGTCCCTTCAATTGCTTTCATTAGTGCGTTAAGTTAAATTATTACAAATATTTATGTTTGGGTATGCATTTATTTACCTGAAATAGAACATAATATATTCAGAATCACGGTTCAGTTGTCCCAAAAGTTTAAAAATATTACATTTTATGAATGAAAGTAAACTTATTGACTACCTATATTCCAGAAATATCAACTAGAAGGAGGAAAAAAAAGCATATTACGCATTTTTTTTTCCAAAAAAAACGGCAAAAAACAAGTACAAAGAAGAATTTATTTCAGTCAGGAAAAGGGAAACAAGAACTTATTCACAAATTTCCGTGTTTCCAAAAGTTCATCTAAAATGTAGTTAAGTAAGTTGGAATGAGAAAATTTAGAAAGAATTCAGGAAACAACTTCCTGAAACAGTTTTCAAGGATGCCACTCACTGAAATGTAGTTTAGGAAGTAGCACTGTATTTGTACTCCATTCTCCTAAGAAGTTAAAAAAGTATTTGTGAAAAAAATTACTTTATAATACATTAGTTTCATACTTGTAATACATCATTTTATTTCATATTAGTGAAAATAACAACCAAATAAAAACATTTCAAAATGTTTATTTTACCAAAAATTACAAAATATGTCATTAATTATTCCTTAAAATTATTGTTTATAATGTTTAAAATCTTTCATAACTATATTGAATAAGAGAAAAAATATTCATTTTATAATAGAGCACATTATTAAAATACACATTTTCAAAGAGTTATTTTTTTCAAAACAAAGAATAACAGAAATACTGCATTTTCTAGAAATAATTATCATCAAATAAAATACACTAATACCAATTAATAACATATAACGATAAAACTTAATAGACTACTTACTAATATAGAGTTAAAACTCTTTATAATCATACCTGAAAGATGAGGAAACTTACCGTGTGAAGTCAACGACTAGTTATATTCCCCTAGAATATAAAATATAGTAACATCATTACCTCATAAAAGTAAAACAATTAAATTAAGATAAAATAAAAGTAAGTCTATAAATATGTATTTAAAAACATCAAATATATATCCACTGATATAAAGTTTATTGGAATTAAAAATAACCCTAACATACGCATTGATACTAATATAAAATAAAGTATTATTACATTTTATTAAACATGTAGCACGATCTTATGAGTAACTGAGTAATAATTTCTTTGAAAAATAACACACTTATATAATTCAAGTAATATTATAATTTTTTCATTTAATTGAAAACCATTAGAAATATAGTTGTAAAGAAAATTAATAAGGTATCCGTATTCAATACAATGACTAATAAAGTTATTAAAATTTTAAAAAAAAGATGTATAATATTTATCGCTAACCAATATATTATTACGATAAATATAGTTAAAATAATATTTCTATATGTATAAATTAATATTAGAATTGCAATCGGGCACTTTAAGGATGTTAAAATCAAAGTCAAAGGTATATCTGATTAACTGTGACTTTGATTCCGGCAGATATGTTGAATGTAGAACTGGGCACTAAATGTGGTGTTGAAAGGATGCACATGTTTTGTTAGGTGATGTAAAGGTCAGCTATCACCCTCCTTTTATAGTATTTATATTCTAATAAGTGTATTGTCGTCAACTTTTTAACTATTAAAATGTATTTTTATGTGAACAATTCCTTTATTTTCATTTCTTCCCCGAGGCGAGTTGAGAACCCTCACTTCACACACACCTATATCTTAATTTAATTGAGACAAATAGTAACAGTTATGGAGAATTTTTTTTTATTTAAATTAAATTAAAAGATAATAAAATAGATACTAATATTTATGATAAATGAGAAGACTTTAATTTCATTATTATCAAAGTACCACATTGGGAGAGTAATGTGCATGTTTCTATATTCAGAAATATTGTTATTAATTACACACTACGCAATAAATTTCTAGTTTCAAATAAATCAGAAAAAAACCTATAAACATTTTACTAAATACTCTTTAATTCAAAAATACCGAATTAATTTTATTAATAGATATTTGAATAAAGAAATTCTTAACTGTAAGGTTTAAACTTCCATAGTTTATTATCAGGTTAATATTATAAATTTATTATTTTTCCTAGATAGATATAGGTATCTCAAATTCTAATTTCAGATAAAATTACTTGTTCTATTAATTTTTTAAAAATATAATTTAATTCATTATTATTTTTAAATCGTATAATCTTAGTGTTTCTAAGATAATAGTAGTATGTTTACAATTATTATTTTATTATTTCTATTATTCTCATATTTTTGCTAAGTGCTACTTTTCAGCCATTGCTATGCTTTGAATTCGTATTTGGGTCCAGAATCAGGCAATAGCTTGTTTATTTTACTCAGAATTAGCGCGGGCTCAGCATTTCTGAATGTAATTTTTAGGTAAATTACCTTTTTCTCATAATGGATTTAGTATTTCTATCCATTAATTTCAGTAGGTTTTTGCTCAATATTATTGATAGAAAGGGGGAATGTACGCTGGCCACAAAACATGTTCAACCCCACTTTTATATAAATAATTTTATATTTAAAATGTCCTAAGTCAGCAATGTTTATAATACTGTCCATGCTTTTATTTTTTTATTTAGCTCTATTATTTTAATTTTTCTTATTTCCATTTGAAATCTATTGTCTGGTTGTCTTACAATTTCAATTCTTTTCAGTGTGTACATGTTTTTTCATCTCTCTCTTGTAGAGAAATTTATATATATATCATATATATATATATATATATATATATATGATAAAACATTATAGTTACTATTATTTATGAAATAAATGAAAATAATTTAAAATTACCTCTTGGGAGATTAATGTGCCTGTTTCTATAGTCAAAAATATTATTTATTACTTTCAACACTGTGATGGGGCTATTCGCGAGATTTCCGTACTAATCCTCTTGGGAAACTTTGGGGATAGCATTTATACTATTTCACAGCCTTTTAGGGAAAAACACGAGATATCTATATGTTAATTAGTTCGACTATATAAAGTCTATATATATATATATATATATATATATATGTTTTGTAATTGTAAGGGAGAAGGAGTTGCCAACCTGTCCCGTAAGTAACGCCGGAGAATTACTTCACGAACTTAGTGCGTGTTTAATAGATATAAATTATAAGAGTAAATTGTTATATTAACAATTGAGATAAAAGATTCAGTGCCGACCTGAGGTTAGCTAGTGATCGTCTACTTGTCTATTTCTGGTAGCCGAGAATACTTTGAATTGAGTATTAGGATTAATCGACGTTTTAGGGAATCACCCCTAGGTTTCTTCTTATAATTAAACTTGTGATTGTGTTGAAGTGTTTGTCAGTCTTGAATAAATATGTTTGTTATTATGGCATTTTTTGGTGATGATATGTTTCCTCCCACACTTAGAGACGCACCGGGTGGAGTGAGCGGGGCCTGAGAAAGGACCCAGCCACCACAACACAATGCATTTCTTGTTTAAAAAAATCAGAAACAAATCTCTATAAATATTGCTTATTTTAAAAATACCCAATTATTTTTATTAATAGTTATTATTTGAATGAAGATATTCTAAATAGTAGGGACTAAAATTCCTTAGAATATTAATAGTTTACTATTATTAATTTATTATTTTTTCTGTACAGATATAGTTACCTCCATATTCAAATTTTAGATAAAATTACTTATTCTCTTAATTTTACTTAAACCGCGTATTACTTTTTTAATATTTAAATACATTTATAATCGTAGTGTCCTTCAATTAATGGTACTATTAATGCGCTCTAATTATATATTTTATTTCTATTTCTGTCATAATTTTGCAAAGTGCTACTATTCTACCATTCCCATGCTTTTGGATTTGTACATGGGTCTAGAATCTGGCAGTGACTTGTTTACTGTACTCAGATTTAGAGCGGACTATACATTTTTGATTGCAATTCTTAAGTAATTTACCTTATTTTTGTAATAGATTTAGGTATCCTATCTATTATTTTAATATGCTTTTGCTCAATATTTTTAACAGAAAGGGGGAAGGTTGACTGGCCAAATAACATGTTCAATCTTCCTTTAATATAAATTATTTTATATATAACATCTGTCCTATATCAGCAATGTTTATAATACTGCAGCATCCATGCATTTATATATTTTTAAATTCTATTATTTTTATAATTTCTAATATATCCTTTCCAAAACCTTATGTCTGGTTATCTTACAATTTTGGTTTTTTTTTTTCAGTTTTGATGATTGTTTATCACTCCTCTTTCTACAGTATAGATAATTTTAACTATATATATATATATATATATATATATATATGACCAAATATAGTTCTGCAATGAATGCATAATGCGCCGTAACGTTTTTCTATGTGTTATGAAAATACATAACATACATCATAGAATAAATTCTTTAAATTAATGAACAAACTTTAAGGAAAGGGGAGAATCCTAATATTAATGATTTTTTTTAATGTGTAAATTTAGAAGTTTTGCTTAGTCTGTTTTTTTAATTGAAAAGCTACTTATTTATTTCCATTTATCCATTAATTTATTTTATTCATTTTTTCATTTTAAATTGATGTAAAAAATATTAGATATATTTATGGAAGTTACTGTATACTTAATAGAATATGTGAAATTAAATAAATTATTATTAAGAGGCTATTACAATTATTCTATGTGAATTATGTTTACCTGGAGTTACGTAAAAATAAAGGAAACAAAGGGAATTGGACTATTATAAAATGAAAAAAAAAACATTTAAACAAATGCAACAATTCAAGGTCTAGAAAAATAAAAATAATAAAGCATTAGCACATGCTTAATTATTTTGCAAAATTAATATTGATGTTGATGCACTGCTTTTAAAAATTGCTTACCCTATTCCCATTTTAGCGTAATGGGTCTCAAAAGATTTTTCTTAAATAAATACTTTCAAATTAATAATTTTCAAATTTTTAACAAAAATATATTTATAGTGGAGCCTTATCCTTTTAGGAATTTTGGCACAAAAACTTTAAGGCTACTAATAAAATATCTAGAGATATTTTGAGAATAAACTAAACTACACTGGCGAATGCAAACAAAAACTCACCACTTTTACCAGGTAGCAAAGTACTTTGTAAACTTTTTTATTTTTGCTAAATAGTTTTAGTAGAACCATCTCATATAATATCGAAATAATCCTGTTAATGGGTAGCATAGTATCAGCTCAACGTCTATATTTGATTTTTCTTACCCTATTTAGTTATTTCTTTGCGATTTCAATTTGCTATATTGTTTCATCTTTTTTAAAAAGTATTTCAGAATTGATTTTCTACATGAGCTGGAAATAAGTCAACAAATAAGAAATTTCAAGTCTATATTGGTTTAAATGGCTTAATAACCAATTTTTGTTTAGCTGCGCTACATATGTTTTAAGACCTGTAATCCTGAACTTCTTGATATAATGTTTCCAAAAATTGTATTCGTTTAAAGTACAGCTGCTAGAAAACTGTAAAAGGCATATAATGTTTAGTAGTCGTTGAAAATTATTCTTGACTTGAATTTCAATGTTATCAATTAGATACTATTAATTTATAGTTTTTTTAATTGCTAACATATTATCTGTTGTTCTGTGGGCCATACAAAAGGAAGAATGAGTTATAAATAGATTATAAAATTATTATCTATGAACTAAAATCTCTCATAAAACTTGACATTTCAATGAAGTATTAACATGCTCAATCAACAATTCAATGTGCTTTTTTGGAATAAAAACTATTAAAGATGAATTTTCCTACTCAGTCATTAACTGACAAACTTTATCCGAGCAAATAAACTCAACACTTTCAATACGGGTCAGGGGAAAAGCTCTGCAAAAATATGCAAATAAACCCTAACGATAGCCAATAGATCTAAAAATGTGGCAAAATTCGTGTTCCCATAGAGCATGAGAGTTTCTTTTGATTACCTGAAATCTTGACCTGGTGGATGGATGTTATGTAAATCCCTTCATCACCTACTTTACAAAGCATTACTTATAATTTTAATATTTTCATGGTGATAGTTTTTTTTTTACTTTTCCCTCCTTCTATTGGTATAATCTATTTTTATTAGTGTATCGTTGTAATCTTCTAACATATATTTGCTTACTTTCATTTGCTAATTTATTTCCTTAGCTTTCTGTTGCTTTATTTTTAATTTTGATTTTATGCACCATTTTAATCATTACTTTCCACATGTGATGGCGTAGGACTGTAATGGATAACTAATGTAATATTTGCATCATCTCGTATTCTTTATAGCATTAAATAGACCAACTAGAATAGCTTTACAGACAAGAGACAGATCTGATTCTGAAAACTCAAACGAAGTAAAAAATGAACCAGACGAAAGTGATAAGATAAAACGGGAAGAAAACGAAACACTTAAAGAAGTTGAATTTGAAGTGCAGTATTACATTTGACGATGTTTAATGTAATTTTTCTGTGCCCACGCTCGTGAATAATTGGCACATAAATATGTGTGTGTGTTAAAAACACATTTATATCACCCATAAATGTGTTATTTGTTATTACAATGCATAATATTGCTTCAATCCCATTTTTTGTATAAAAAAGATAAATGATATATATTTTCTCTTACAATTAATGCCATTTTGAGAAAATAAAATCTTTTCTTTGATGAAACTTTTGAAAACATAAATTGAACAAATTTGCTTTAAGTATCACAGTTTTTTAGTTCGCAAAATAAGAAAAATTGTGTGTATTCTTAGGAATGTGTGTTTTAATCACACTTTCAGCCATGAGAGTTTACTTTGTCAATTTTTAAACTCCACTTATATTTCTTTATAATAAAATACATATGATTTTGACATACAATTGTGGATGTCCGTCCCTTCTAATAATGTATTTTTAAAACTTCTAGTGGTTTTACATCTATTTTAACTGTATACTAATAAGTAGTCTATTAGATTTTATCGTTATATATTAATAGTATTGTGTATTGTGTTCAGTAATAACTAATTTTTTTAACATTTCTTCCTTTCCCTATGGTCTAGTGTATAGGCAAATTACAGGTGAAGATTGACTAGTCATAAAACTTCGTTTAAACCTGCAATCTTGGTTACTAAGGCCACTAGTTTGTTATTGTATTATTGTGGATAACATTTCTTACTGTTTTGACTGATTATTCTACTTAAGTTTTTAACTATTTGTATATACTATTATGGATTATCTATATATATAAAGGAGAAAAGCGACTCACTCACTGACTGACTGACTAATCACGATATCTCCGGAACTATTCAACTTACAGACTTGAAATTTGTTAGACATGTTCCTTTCATAGAGTAGAGGTCCGCTAAAAACAGATTTTTTTTGCAGATTCGAACCGCAAGGGACGTTATAAATAATCGTGACCATTTTTAAACTACTTGACGTACAATATTAAAATTGAGTAAGCAGATTCCTTTCATAGAGTAGAGATCCGCTACAATATGAGTTTGGTGAAAATCGATCCCCAAGGGGCGTTGCGGGGGCTTAGGGGGTGTTATAGATAATTATTTCCATTTTTAAACTATTAGACGCACAGTCTTTATATTTAATAAATAGATCCCTTTCATAGAGTAGAGATCAGCTACAAGATGGATTTTGAGAAAATACCCCCCCCCAGTGGCGTTTCGGGGGATTAAGGGGCGTAATAGATCAATATTTTCGTTTTCAAACTACTTGACCTACCGGGTTGAAAATTTATATGCATGTTTATTTCATGGAGTAAATATCCGCTACGAAATGGGTTTTGGGGAAAATTGATCCCAAGGGGTGTTGAGGGGGCGGGTTAAGGGGGATATAAATAAATATTCCAATTTTCAAACTATTAGACGCACAGTCTTGAAATTTGGTAAGCAGATTCATCTCATAGGATAGAGATACGTTACAAAATGCGTTTCATGAAAATCAACCCCAAGTGGCGTTGTGGAGCTTAAGGGACCTTAAAGATAATTATTTCCAATTTTAAACTACCGAATGTACAGTCTAGAAATATGATAATCAGAATCCTGTAATGGATTAAAGATTGCCATGTAACGTGTTTTGTGAAATTCAACCCTAGGTGGCGTTGCGGAGGCTCAAGGGGGCGTTATAGTTAACACTTTTCCATTTTTAATTTATTAGACGCACAGTCTTCAAATTTGGTAATCAGGTTCCTTTCTTAGAGTACAGTTCCCCAATAAAATAAGTTTTGTGAAAACAGACCCCAAGTTGCGTTGGGGGGGGGGGTCAATGGGTATTATAGATAAATATTTTAGCTTTTATAAACTATTAGATCTACCTGCTTGAAAATTGGTAGGCATGTTTCTTTCAAGGAGTAAATATCCGCTACAAAATGGGTTTGGGGAAAATTGATACACAAGGGGTGTAGTGGGGGAAGTGTTAAGGGGAGAAGTAAATTCCGATTTTTAAACTATTAGACGTACAGTCTTGAAATTTGGTAAGCAGATTCCTCTCAATAGGGTACAAAATAGGTTTCGTGAAAATTGCCCCCAAGTGGCGTTGCGGGGCTTAAGGGGCGTTATAAATAATTACTTCTATTTTTAAACTACTGGAGAAGTACAGTCTTCAAATTTGGTAAGCAGATTCCTTTCATTAAGTACATACCCGCTACAAAATGGGTTTCACGAAAATTAACCCCCAAGTTTCCTTTCGCGTGATTAAGGGGCGTAATAGATAAATAATTCCGGTTTTTAAACTATTAGATCTATCTGCTTGAAAATTGGTTGGCATGTTCCTTTCATGGAATAGAGTTCCTCTAACAAAGAGTAAAACAAAAATCGACCCCCGAGGAGGTTTGAGAGGGGTCAAGGTGAGTTATAGAAAAAAATCCTGTTTCAGAATTGTTAGACCTACGTACTTGGAATTTGTTAAGCATGTTTCTTTTGTTGAATAGGGATCCAATAAGAATGTATTTTACGGAAATAAACTCCTGGGGGAGCAGAGGAATACTGGGGCGTACTGACAAAAAATATCCTTTTTTTCCGAACTGCAAGGACTATAATAATGAAATTTGGTTTGCATTTTTCTTTTGTTGAATTGAAATCCTCTAAGAACGGTTATTTTGGAAAACCACTCTCAACGGGGTTACGGGGGTATTCATAGTAAAAATTTCATTTTTTTCTAATATATTTAGACTTGAAATTTGGCTTGCGTGTTTATTTTACGGAGTAGAAATCCGCCAAAAATTGGTTTTGCGAAAATCCACTTCATTAAAGGGTTACGAAAGTGCAAACATCATTCTATTCTTCAATTTTAGAGATTTTTAGAAAATACAAATTAGACGACTTCTACCTTTTTTTTTTTATCAAGAGGCGACAGTTACAGGTATAAGTATATTTTTCAATACAATCGAATTCTTAATTCTAGGACTTAGATATCAATAACTTATATATATATATATATATATATATATATATATATATATATATATATGTGTGTGTGTGTGTGTGTGCGTGTGTGCGTGTGTGTGTGTGTGAGACAACAAGGGGCTAAAGCGTTTTTCTTTCTACTAATTTATTCAAAACTTAACAATTATTAATTAAAGAAAAGTATCTAATTTCTAACAAACAGAGTTCTAGGATCTATCGACGACGGGAATGCCTGCTCGCTAACCTCAGTCTCTTTCTCTCTTATCATACACAATGGTTCTCAGTTCACAATGGTGACAAACGTAGATCAACAATGTTAGGTGATTTCAAGTGAAGCATGGGCGACCTTCTCTTCACACCACTTCTAGTCTAGATTAGAGCTGGTCCCTCCTCGGCCAGTCGGTTCCCGGTTGCTTTTTTTATCCGCAGCGTTGTCTCTACGACCTGATCGTCGAGATCGCTCGCTCGCTAATCACTCTCTGGTTAGTTCGCTCGCTGGTGGCTCGCGTCGCCAGCGCCCTCCAACGTGCGGTCTATGTGGAAATTCCCACATATATTTATATATATAAACAGTATATATTTGTAAAACATCTTGAAATTCCCAGCTTAGTGGGTGGGTAACGACTAGTATATATATATATACATATATGTTTCCCGTGCAATTGAAAGAAGTATAACCGTACCGAAAAAAATTGGTAAACTGTGATAAAATAACATATATATATATATATATATATATATATATAGTAACATAAAATGAAAGAAATATATATATATATATATATATAACACGATTGTAGTGGTTCTCCTGGGAGTGGACTTAGATATTTTAATAAGATATTAATGGAATGGAAGGACATAAAACGGTAAGCTTTCTGCATGAAAAGGACACCCTTTTTAGCCAGGAAGTCAGCTTTCTCGTTACCTTTGATTCCACAGTGGGCACCGACCTACTGAAGGACTATAGTTTTCCCTAGTGATGCCAAAAGTTTCTAAGATCATGATGGCAATTCAATACGCCTTTTGTGATTTTTATCAGAAATGATTCCCATTAGAGAGCTCTGGAGTCGCTGAGGTAACTGCACTTGTAAATTTGTCCAAGTGGCAATGCAGCCGGACAGAGCTGTGCGAATCCTAACAATCTCACCGTCAAACGCAGTACCTCAGCCTATACGGAGGTAGAAATAAATAAATTAGTAGAAAACTTTGACACTTGCATAAGGTCTATCAGATAGGAGGGAATAAGCGGTAATGATCCGAATTCACTATGGTTCAAGGTATAAAATATTTGATATTTTGAGTATGAGGGCTCTCAAAGTAGAGTTACACAAAGTTAAAAGTAGTTATAGTAAAGGACTTTGGAGGTATTATAAATAATTATTTCCGTTCTTGAACTAATAAACTTACAAGTGTTTCTCAAATTTTTAATATTTGCGACTCAATTTTCAAGCATATTTTTCATCATTCCCACCTCCATGCAACAAAAATGAATTGAATTCAATAATAATATACTTTGACGTAAAAAACTGCAATTCTATTATCAAGATAAGTATTAAATATTTTATAAAATTTTATATACGACAAATCCATGGGGTTTGGTATTTATAAAGCTTTTTCTTAACTTAGTATTATTAAATTTTGAATCAAATACTTTGTGAAGTATTGTTGTGCTTTTAAGTGTAATATATCAATGTAAGAGTATTTTTTATTATGCCAGAGTGTATTTTATTTTGCTTCCTTACAGTAAATTAATAATTTTATTTTCAATTTTTCGATATGCTCGCGTTTCCAACGTAGGGTTATCACACCACTCTAGAGGAGTGCACCCCACAGTTTGAGGAATGCTAACCTACATACTTGAATATTTTTATACAAGTTCCTTTTATGGATTAGAGATCCGTTACAAAAAAAGGGTTTGCAAAAAAATGACTCCCAATGGGCGTTGCAAGAGCTTAAGGGTAGTTACAGATAAGCAACAAGCTCACTATTTAAAAATATTTTATTATTTTCTATACATTGTTTAGTACCGGGGTTTACTTTAATTAAAATTCAGATGTTATATCAAGAATAATATATGTATATTTTTGTTAAATTAACCCGTGCAAAGAACGAATACTACAGCTTGCGTGTGTGTGTATGAAATAAAATGGTGTATATAACAAAGTAGTCTCACAATAAATACTAATTAATCCTAAGAAGGTTTTGTATTTCTTATACCGTATAACACTTACGAGGAATTTTTTCAAGTGTTATTGAATAAAACTGTAAGAATTGTTAATTTGTAGCATTAACATATTATTTTATTTTTTCTGAATCTATATAATTATTATTTTTTGATCTAAAGTGATTTATACATGTGACTAACACTCCAAAAGCTTCAAAAAGTCGTATTGGGGTTGGAGAAATGATATCAACATCAAACATGCCCAAGTGATGATACAAAAAATTGTGTGCTTCTACTGGTGTTCTGTAAATCAAAACAAGAATCAGCATACCATAAACCGAAAAAGCAGAGCAGACATTGATTGAAACAATTCCAGTCTTATATCTAAGCAGCTTTTAGAAAACTTCTAAATAATTGAAAAATAAAACAAAAGTATTTACACACAATTAAAAAAATAAAGTGGGATTAATATAATGGATAATGTACGACTACAGCAATAGAGACCAGAAAAAATATGCATTTACAAAAGAAGATCAATACTTTTCTTTTTCCTTTCCCGTACATATTTCCATCACTATATATTTTTTGTATTTGGAAAAACTTGCGTGGGGTAAACAGATAAATATTGATGAAACATTTTTGAAACGTTTGGAAATAAAATAAGAAATTGTACATCAAAAACCAAGTTTAAAAGTTAACACAAAGAAAAGACGCACAAGAAAAGTTTGCACAAAGCTAGAGTAGTTATCTGATAAATAAAATTATACTTTATGTAAGGAGAGACACAATAGTTTTTCTCTCAGTTCAAATACGATGGAACATTCTTGGCTATCTGATTTTTAAATATATGTAATATTCAACTGTTTTTTGTAAAATTCTGAGCAATCAAAAGATTATAGATACACAAACATTTATGCAATTTATATTAATTTAAAGAAAATGTTTAAAAAAAAATCTTGAAGAAATGCAGTTCATTCCCTTAAGAATATCAAATTTTATTAATCTCTTTTTTAGCCAGTTTTCAAACGGTTTCAATTAAACATTTTGAGATATATATTTTGTAGTGGAACTGATTTTAAAACCTTGCCCTTTGTGAAGAAGCTGTGAAATGCAGTTTGACATTTCTACTTAGGCGTATTAGAAGCCAGGAATTAGATAATAATGTGGTTCTGATTATTATATGTAATGTGGATTCTAAACGAATCAGTGAAATGTTTTTAACAGGAAACTTCCATAATTTTGGACACAATCATATAAGTGAAGCTAGCATCTCTAGCGATTGAACCCGTGTGCCTGTACCTCTAAATCGTATTTCAAGAGTTAAGTTAAATTTTATTATTCATAGTTAAGATTTAAGGTTTATTTTTCGCGTATTTCGTATTACCCAAGGATAAATATAGCATAGATCAAATAAACGTTGTTGAGTTTTGTAATGTCTATTGATTCTTCTCTTCATGACATTACTATGAGCTCCAGCTCGTTTCACTTTATTTAGCTTCAGGCTAATGCAGAATTGCATATCACTTTAAACTAAAGCTTTCTGTCTGTATTTGTAAAAGGAAGATATCCATACAATAGCAATAAGTAAATGAATCAATGAGCTGAATGAAACTAATAATGTCTGTTTGATCTTTAGTTACATCCCTCTTACATTTAATTGCTTAAATTGGAAAGTAAATTTAATTAAATGGAGTTCTATGCAAGCATTTATAATGATAATTATAAATGGTTCAGAGAACTAAAACATGATTTAATTTTAAAAGATTAAATAATCCCCACTTTGTCAACGAAAATATATGCTCTGTTGAATTCAATTTAATTCTGTATTTGAACTTTATCCCTAGTCAGCAATTTGAAAAGTAAAATGATACATATATATTTAGAGATTTCTACGCCATAACGAAATCAGTTTTAAACATAAATATATTAATTCAATAAAATTGTACCAGATATTTTTTTTAAATTAATGATTAAATTAATTTAATTTTTACTTCTCTGACTTCTATACCAAGCAGGTAAATGGCAAACCCATAAGATATCAACTTGTTTATGATTATTTTTTTAAAATTAATGATTAAATTGATTTAATTTTTACTTCTCTGACTTCTGTACCAAGCAGGTAAATGGCAAACCCATAAGATATCAATTTGTTTATGATTATTTTTTTAAAATTATAATAAATGAATTAAATAAATGCATATAAAACATTATTTTTAACTGGAAAGCACATCTGAAGGTGTATGTATGTTTTTTCCACACACACACACACACACATATATATATATATATATATATATATTCATATATATATATATATTCATATATATATTTATATATATATATTTATATATATATATACATATATATATATATATAAGGATATATATTATTCTTCATATTCTTTAATATACAACACCAGATTATTTCCATAAAAATAGTGTATTATTTGCACTATGTGTTGTGGGATATGTGAATTGCTTTTATCAAATATGTGTTCTAAATATGTCATGGATTTTAGAACATACGTTGTTATTTTTTAATGTGTATTCTGAAAAGTTTTTCAAGAATTAATTTCTGGAATCAAGTTAATAATTCTCAATTACGTCCGGGATCATGTGTCTTCTGAATTATATTGTATTTATATTCCATTCAAAAGCACGTTCTTAATTAAATATTAACAAGTATATGCATATCAGTCCTTCTCACACTTTCAATACAGGCGACCAAATTTACATTCATAATTTTTTTCGAGTCCTCCCTTATACAATACTAATGTACCGAATCTAATAATAATGCACATTGACACTAAAGCTATAAAACGATCTTAATTATAAGCCAATCAATATAACAAAATAAGTATTACATTTTGTATATATGTTACTTTTAATTTATACTAGCCGTTACCCTCCCGCTTCTCTGGGTATTTCATGATGTTTTATAAATATATCTGTTTATATATATAAAATATTGATATCTATGTCCTAGCATTAATAATTCTATTGTATTGAAAAATATACTTATACCTGTAACTATCGCCTCTTGATAAAAAAAAGGACAGAACTACTAATTTGTAATATCTAATATTCTCTAAAATTGAGTATAGAATGGTGTTTACACTTTCGTAACCCTATAACAAAGTGGATTTCCGCAAAACCAATTTAGGTGGATCTCTATTCCATAAAATGAACATGGAAGCCAAATTTCAAATCTAAATCTAATAGGGTAAAAACCAAATTTTTACTATCAATACCGCCCCTCCCCTCGTAACTCCGTTGAGAGTCGTTCTCCCAAAAACCGTTCTTAGCGGATTTCTATTCAACAAAAGAAAAATGTAAACCAAATTCCATTATTATAGTTTTTGTAGTTCGAAAAAAGAAATTTTTTGTCAACACACCCAAGTAGCCTACTGCACTCCCCAGGAGTTGATTCCCGTCAAATGCATTCTTAGTGGATCATTATTCAACAAACGGAACATGCTTTACAAATTTCAAGTATGTGGGTCTAACAATTCTGAATCAGGAATTTTTTTCTATAACTCCCCTTCCCCCCCCCTCCTTGGGCGTCGATTTTTGTTTTACTCTTTTTTTGAGGAACTCTATTCCACGAAAGAAACATGCCTACCAAATTTCAAGCAAGTAGATGTAATTGTTCAAAAACGGAAATATTTATCGATTACGGCCTTAATCTCCCGAAATGAAATTTGGAGGTTGATATTTGCGAAACACATTTTGCAGCGGTTCTCTATTCTACGAAAGGAATCTACTTAGAAAATTTCAAGACTGTATGTCTAATAGTTTAAAAATGGGAATAATTATTTATAACCCCCTTGAGCCCTCGCAACGCCACTTGGGGGTCTATTTACGCAAAACCCATTTTTTAGCGAATTTCTACTCTATGAAAGGAATCTGCTTACCAAATTTGAGGACTGTGAGTCTAATAAACTAAAAATGGAGTTAAAAAACTATCTATAGCGCCCAGTGAGCGCTATATCTATCCCCCCCGCACCGCCACCTGTGGGGTTGATTTCCACAAAACACATTACATATTTGATCTCTACTCCATAAAAGGAATCTGTTTATCATATTTAAAGACTGTGCTTCCAGGAGTTTAAAAATGGAAAAGTAATTACCTATAACGCCCATTAAGCTCAACGCTATGTGGGGTATATTTTCACGAAACCCATTTTGTGGCGTATCTCTACACTATGAGAGGAACTTGCTTACCAAATTTCAAGACTGTGCGTCTAATAGTTTAAAAATCGGAATAATTATTTATATATCCCCTTAACCTCCCTCAACACCCTTTGGGGGTCAATTTCCCCCAAACCCGTTTTGTAGCGGATATTTACTCCATGAAAGAAACATTCCTACCAATTTTCAAGCAGGTAGGTCAAGTATTTTAAAAACGAAAGTATTTATCTTTTACCCCCCTTATTCCCCTGCAACGCCACTTGGGCGGCTATTTTCCCAAAACCCATTTTGCAGCGGATCTCTTACTCTATGAAAGGAATATGGCAACCATTTATTGATTATTTTGTATATTAATATGATGTGAGATACAAAATGCATAACACATTCACAACAACAAAAAAAGCTATCTGATTTCTGAACTATTAAGATAACTTTAAAAGCAAGAAAAAATAAAGCTAAAAACAGATAAACATGACTCAGCATTAACCTCACAACATTAACTTGAAGTACGATTGCTACGACAGAAAATGTCGGAGAAGAGACCACTTTTGGAGGTAGTGAGTACCAATTCCTATGCCCTTGACGACAACACTGACAGTTTCTTTTCTAGAATTGTTTGCATTAATATATACTATGTGGTGTCCCGACAAGAAGGATTTCCTCGTATCATGTTTGCTTTGATGACAACCATTTGGCGGCAAAATAAACAATTTTCATTGAATCAAAGAGAAAAAAACACAATTTGGTTCGAATTTTGTATATAAGCGTTGTCAAAAAATTTTTTGTTGTATCAAAATTTTTTCACTATTTCCAACAAAAGTACCATTCAAAATTACAAAAAATCAAATTATCAGGGAAATTTTGGTTAATTCTAACAAATCTTTTCTGTCAATGCAAAACAATATATTTATATCTTATTAATTTTAGGTTTGTGAACTATACTTTGCTGATGACGCAATACGAAGAAACATAGAAGCTTATGATGAAAAAACTGGGGAGAAAATATGTGTTGCTTGAAAACAATTCCAGACTCCCCCCCCCCAAATATATTTCAAACTCTACGAAGCCTATTCAAGAATGTTCTGAGCAGAGACTGCAACGATTAGTGAAATAAATACTGTTTCGTGTGTGAGGTGCTATATAATAATATTCTGAAGTTTTAGAATGGTATTTTTCTTGGATTTATTGGTAGCAATTACATTGAAACTATAAACTTAACAATCTTTAACAAATTAAATCAATTTACAATTATTAGACTGAAATAATAAAGAGAATAAATTCTAATATTCGAGATAAAAATCCTAGTAAACAATGGCACCTGGTACGCCAAAAGAAGAATTTCCAAAGAATAATTCGAAAAAAGTAAATCATTTACATCACTTCAAAAATTAGTCGACTGTTTAAATGCGGAGAAGCTTCAAGACGTATGGACTGATGTTTGTAAAAAAGATATAGTAACAATTATGATGCTAGACAACGGTATCTCCTGTTATTAAAGCATCAGTGATTACAAATACAGAATTAAATTTGTCAATACACATAGGTCAAACAAAAATAGGTCCACTTGGTAAGTACAAATTTCCTCTAAAAGTTAATAATGTTATGGTTGTAAATCAAATATTACATGAACTGGTTCTCAGAGTAGAGGTGAAAAGCTCCCATGGTTTTCCTACAAGGTTTGGTTTTATTGTTAATCTTTTAGAAAGTATGTTTTCAGATTTAGATAATGATTAAAAAAATTGTACTCCATTTCTTAATTGATCAGCTCAAATTTTTAACCTGTAACAAGTTTTCTTTTAGATATTCTTCTAAAATGATGTTTTTTTTTTTTTTTTTTTTTTTTGTATATTACAATCTATATCTTCTCATGATTATAAATTCTTAAGAAATTCAGGATATCTCAATATTCTCCATTCTAGAACTTTGCACAAACTTTGTTCATCTTTAAAAACTAATCCTCAAACAGAACAATCAAATGGAAACTTTCTAGCATACTTGAAAAAAAAGTAAACATCCTAAAATCTGTTGACAAAACTGTTATACTGATGCTTGACAAAATCTATTTAAAACCATATTTAGATTTTAAAGTGAGTAATATTCTTGGGATGGGATATAACAGTGAACAAGCTGCTACTTCAGCATATGTGATTTCTCCTCTTAGGGTCACTTCACAAAAATCGATCAGAAAATCGATTTTTCAATTTTGATTTAAAAATAAAATACCACTCTTTCTCTTTCTGATACAGTTTAAATTTTTGTTCTAGCTAAATTAGAAGTATTTTTAATATTTTTAAAAAAAGTTGTTTACATCTGTCAAATCTCAAAACAGCTGATTGCCACGCCCCTTTCAAATCAAAACAAAAGACACATGCTACTTTTCAGCCTTGTCAAATAACATAAATTGATTAAAATAATCTATTTTGAAAAGCAACTCATTTGGAAAGAAGTGAAGTGATTAGTTGTCTTGTTTGTTTACTCCCTGGTAACTCACGTGCTGCTTTTTATCTCGTAAAATATAGCCAATATTCTCCATTTTGAGCAGATATAAATGCACAAAAACTGATTAATATGCCTCGTTGTAGTAATAAAACATTTAAAAAAAAAGGAAGTTTGGTGGAAATTGTAAAGATAGTACAACTTCTGAGGACTTCAATGAAGTAGACCAGCCTCAGAGTACGTATCTTAAGAATTCATAATCAATATCAAAATTAGGTAAGTTTAATGATGAGTATGTTTCGTTTTTAGATTCATCTGAAAGTTTTTGTGAAATAATTGACATTCCACTGTTTTCTAGTGCCTTGAAACAACATAGGTTACGTGTAAAATGTCAAAAACAAGGTATCAACATTAAATTTGGTCGCCAAATTCAGGGTTTGGCTACAGAGTTATTAATATGCTGTGACTCTTTTGTGGTCTTATTCAACCACTTCTCAATACCAGGTTTACTAAAATTGTAGTTAATGGAAAAGATACAAAAATGTATGCAGTGAACACTAGATTTGCATATGCTATGAGGTCAGTTGGAAAAGGAGAAGCAGCTGCAAAAGCATTTTGTGGAGTTATGAATTTGCCATTTCCACCAAAGCGGTTTTACGAGTCCATGCATGCATTAAATCATGCGACAGAAAAAGTAGCTAAAGTGTCTATGGCATTAGCTGCTGCCAAAGCAATATCATTTAATAATGGTAACCCAAATGTACCTGTGGCTATAGATGGTACCTGGCAAAAAAGGGCCATACTTCTCTAAATGGTGTTGTTACGGCAGTTAGTATGGACACTGGGAAAGTTGTTGATGCCGAAATATTATCGAGAAAATGCTCATGCTATTTTAACGCCAATGTACGTAGTGATGAGTGTTCAGTAAATTACTTCGGAAATAGTGGAGGAATGGAAATTGAAGGTGTCCTTCGTATCTTCCATCGCTCAGAGACGTTACACAATTTACGATATACACAATATTTGGATGATGGGGATTCTAAAGCATACAAAGCAGTTTTAGAATCTAAACCTTAAGAAAATGTCAACATTGAAAAATTAGAATGTGTTGGCCATGTTGAAAAAAGGATGGGGACACGACTCAGGGCATTAAAATCAAAATTAAAAGGTAAAAAGCCCGAGGACAAAAAATCTCTAGGAGGCCGTAATAGATTGACAGATGCAGAAATAGACAAATTGCAAAGATACTATGGCTTGCCTTTTCGAAATAACTCGGGTAATTTGTCAGGCATGAAACAAGCTTTTTGGGCTATATTTTTTCATAAAATCTCAACAGATTTGAATCCACAACATGATTTATGCCCCATGGGAGATGAATCGTGGTGTGGATATAATAGGTCCATACTAAAAAGGGATACATACAAACATAAACACAACTTACCTAATGCAATTATAAATTGCATAAAAAAGGTATTTAGAGACCTTTCAAACCCTAAACTTCTGTCTAGATGCTTGCACGGTAAAACTCAAAATTGTAATGGAAGCTTAAATAGTGTTATCTGGTCCATAATTCCAAAAACTGTTTTTGTACAATTGGGTACTTTAAAAACTGGAGTATATGAAGCTATATCTTTGTATAATTAAGGCTTCATTGCCAAATTAAAAGTTTTAGATATATTAAATATTCAACCTGGATTTTACACATGTCGAGCATTGCAAGAAGCAGATCATGCACGTATAAGGAAAGCGGAAAAGGTAGTTTTACAAAGAACAAAAGAAGCTAGAATTAAAAATAGACAATTAAAATGTAGACAAGAAGATGATCTTGCAGATGATTCCAGCAATCCCAGTTATGGTTCTGGTATGTATTAGTTAATGGTAAGTTTTTACTTAAAATCACTATTTCTCAAAAGTGTAAATTTCAACACAAAAGGAACATTTTTGAAAAAACTATTTATTTAATAGCTTTGAGAAATTTTACACATATATTAATATTATACAGATAAATATTTTAATGAGAGATTTTGTCAAAAAACTTAATATAAAAAAATTATGGGTTAAAATGTACAAAAATTTTCAGCGTTTTAAAATTTTTGATTTGTTAGTCCACATATGATATTTTTAAAAAGAACTAATCAAAATTTCCAAAAAATCTCTCATTAAAATAATAAAAACAGTGTAATAAATATACAAAAAAATTCATGACTGCACAACAGGTCAATTTTTCAAAAACGTTCCTTACGTTTATTCATTTTCAACATTACGGAGATAGGAAAAATGCAGCAGATCATGCACATATAAGGAAAGCAAAAAAGGCAGTTTTACAAAGAACAAAAGAAGCTAGAATTAAAAACAGACATTTAAAATGTAGATAAGAATATGATCTTGCAGAGGATCCCAGCAATCTAAGCTATAGTTCTGGTATGTTTTAGTCAATGGTAAGTTTTTACTTTAAATCACTATTTCTCAAAAGTGTAAATTTCAACACAAAAGGAACATTTTGGAAAAAACTACTTATTTAATAGCTTTGAAATTTTACACATATATTAATATTATACAAATAAATATTTTAATGAAAGATTTTTTTCAAAAAAATTATTCAAAAAAATTTATGGGTTAAAATGTACAAGAATTTTCAATGTTTTAAAAAATTTTATGTGTTATAGTCCACATATGAATTTAAAAAAAAAAAAAACTAATCAAAATTTCAAAAAAGCTCTCATTAAAATAATAAAAACAGTGTAATAAATATACAAAAAAAATTCATGACTGTACAACTAGTCAATTTTTCAAAAATGTTCCTTGCATTTGGTCATTTTTAACATTACGGAGATAGATAGAGAGACAGAGAGAGGAAAAATGCTACGTGAAGTGATCCCCTTAGTAGTTCATATATTGCCGGTGAAAAAAATCGATGGAAAAAAATTATTTGTTGTTGTTAAAAAAAACTATCGTAGAGCTTGATGGTATAGGATTCAAAGTTATAGGTGTAGTTTCTGACAATAATTCTATAAATCGAAAAGCAATGTCCAACTTTTCTGTTCCTCCCATATTCAGCATTGTATATCCACATCCTTCTGATCCTTCCAATCCTTTATATTTTGTTATTGATTGAGCACACATTTTTAAATGCATTCGTAACAATTGGATTGATAAAAAAAATGCAAGTCAATGTTTTTATTTTTGAAATTTTGAAGATCATAATAAGTTTCCATTATTAGAAGCAAATTTCTCTTCACTTAGACTATATGACATAGAAAGTAATAATTTAGTAAAGTTTACTTATGGTTTAACTTTAAAGGCTTTATGCAATACAAATCTTGAAAAAAAAGTGAAACTTTTCCTTAATATATTTAATAACTTTGTTATCCAGGGGCTTCAACTATTAGGAGAGCAAAATTTACTAATTATTTATGAATCTCTCAACATAAATTTTTATTTCTTTAATTTGTACATGGTGGAAAATTGTTAATGTTAAAACACCTTTAAAGGGACAACATTTGCTTGATCCTTATCAGCAACCGATTACTTTACCTCTAGACAACAAAACATGTCAATTATTGCGTAAAATTTTGTCATGATTAGACTCGTGGAAGGGAAAAGATTATACTACTGGCACCCTTACTAGAGAAACACATCTTGATTTTACTCATACAACATACGATTTATTTGAAATGTCAAAATATTGCATTAATTAATTAAAATTTTAGTATTTTCTTCCTTGAAAAATTCAAACAGATGAGTTAGAAAGTCATTTTGGGAAATATAGGACACATTAAGTTTCTTAATATTTAATATCAATTTGACAGCTTTATGAAGTAGAAGCTAAACTAAGAATGCAAAATTCTTTACGTCTAACTTTGGTTTCAAACGCTTATGACCAGCTTAACTTAAAAGACATTAATTTGGAAGATTCGTGTAATGAAAATCCTTTATAGCCATCCAGTATAGCATAATTTTAATATTACACTACCTGAAAATAAAATTTATTGATGCTCAGCATATCTGCCTGTCTTAACATATTTAGCTGGTGTTTGTGCTAGAGCAGCACTTAAAAAAATTAAAATGCGACTCTTGTTCCAAATCACTTGTTCTTAATAAAATTTTTGACCTAAATTCTAACTATGATTTAATACGTAACTTAGACAGGGGAAATCTATTGTACCCTTCCTCAGATGTTGTTACAGTGGTACTCTTTTTACTATATAATAGTTAAGACGCTTATTTCTAATGATTAAGAAAATATGTTTCTTAAACAAAATAATCAGCATCAAATTGCCTCAGAAATATCGATTAGCTTGATAAATTCAAATGAATTTTTTTTTATATGAGGAACCTTTTAACAATGATCATGCTTCTGAGCTAGTTTTAAAGCATATTATCCATACTTCTACAAATGCATTATTACATAACTACTGTAGGGGGGAAAAGATATTTAAAAAGTTGAAGCAAAGAAAAGAAAATTACATATTTTATTAGCTAAATAAATTACATTATTTTTATGTATACACACACACATATATATATATATAATATTTCTATCTCTATCTATATATATTTATTTAGGTATATATGTATGCTTTTATTTTTGTATGATTTTATTTTAAAAATATTTTTAACTTATTTTACGATAACTTGTTATATTGTTATTTGTGGTAAGTTTATTTTTTGGTATTTTTTAATGCTGTTGTTGCAGAGAGTGGATTTTTTGTTTAATATTGTACATGATACCAATAAATTTTTACAATATATTTAATTCACATTTGTAACAATGCGTAATATTGAATAACTACTTTTGGCAAAAAAGTAAATGACAAACAGCTAAATAAGTTGTGTAATCTATTTTTATGTGTATAGTTATTGTCCTGAATATATTTGGTAATTTTTAATGCTGTTATTGCAGAAAGTGAATTTGTGTTTATTACTGTGTATGGTACCAAAAAAGATTTACAACATATTTAATTCACATTTGTAACCATGTATAGCTGAATAACTACTTTTGGGATAAAAAGTACCAAAAATTTAAGGAAAGAAAAGTAACTGACAAACAGCTTAAATAAATTGTGTAATCTACTTTTTATGTATGTATTTTTCCCCTGTATATATCTATAATTATGTATATATATTGATATAGATTTGTTTCAAAAATATATTTGGAATTTATTTTATAATTCTTTATGTTGTGATTGTATTTGATACCAATAAAATTACTGGTTTTTTAATCTGTTTGTCTTTTTTTTCTTTTTTTAAAAACTATTTCTAATTTTATTTCCCTTTTTGTAGCTATTCTGAATAAAACGTTGAAAATAAATTTTAAAGCTAAGAAGTAAACACAGTTTTGTAAAAACGATATACAAATACAAAAGGTTCTTATGATTTGCTACAATGTATTAAAAATGTGTTTATGTTCATCGTAATGCATGTTCGTAGTAAATACGTCGATAATCACATATTTGCAATTATTATTTAAATAGGTAAAGTAATATTTACTCTTATGTTTTATGTACATGAAATACAATTTCATGATTAATTAATTTTTTTAAATTCCCTGTACGTATGTTGTGTTTTTTAACAAAAAGTATTTAAAAAATACATCTGAAAAGTTCCGTAGGCGATGGACGATGTATGTCTCCCTACTAGTAGTGACGTCACAAATCAGTAGCGAGGCCTTGTGTATATCTAGGATGTGATGGGTGTTCTCTCTCTAAATTGGGGTGGAACCGAGCTAAATCATACCGTCATATGAATGGTACTCAAGGCTACGGTCTACGACATGCGTACATTTAGCCCTATGACATCGTGAACCTGAATCCGACGAAGTCGTGATCAGGTGGCATAAGAAACAGCAACATCGTTAGGTATCTTTTTTTTTTCATTTCTGAAATGCAAAATAATAAGAAATTTAAAAGTGTATTATTATAGAAAAAAAATTGTTATTTCATTTTAGTTATAAACAAAATTAAATCTAATACACCAACATTTTTTGCTTTTTAAATTTTCTAAAAAAAAATTAAAAAAAACCGTAAATCAAAAATTTTGAGCAATTTTGTCTGAAAGAAAAATAAATAATCACAAAATATCGGACGCATTGAAGAACAATAGTGCAATTTTCTGTTTACTTATTCATACATTTAGCATTCAATAATATAGAAGATTGATTGATTGTTATTAGCTATATTTTCTTTTGGAAAGATTAATACAATAATTTCAAAATTAACGTAAAATAAATTTCTGAAACATTTTAGCAAACAAAAAGAAAATTCGTTAAAAGATTGAAATGCATAGAAAAGATGTAAGAGATTTTTTAAAATTAATCGCTTGCACAAACTAATCTAACAAAGCTTTTTTTTTCGCAGTCAGAATTTTCCCAAATATATTTGAAGTTAATGATAGGATATGAATGTCATCCAGCATAAACTATATTTTGGTTATTCCATAGCTCTAATTCTGGAAATATTTGGAACTCTTTAAAATATTTTTTTTTTAAAAATAACTATATGAATAAAACTAATTAGCTAGTCCATTAGCATAAAGAAACAAAGACATGAAATATATATAAATCATAATAAAAAAACAATCATAAACATAAAAAATAAATGAATTAAGACAAAGTTTGAAATAAGAAAGGAAATATAGCGTCACTATAACATAAACAAATTAGTTATTTTTGAACATTAACATTTTTTATCTTTCTTATTGAAATGAGAAAGACATTGCGAATTTATTAAGATTTAAAAAAAAATACTTCAATATTTTTCTTTTCTTGTGTGGTTTTAAAGCAGATGCGTAGTTAAAAGTTATTTCCAAATTTAGAAAGAATTATTAAACTTACAATATATATATATATATTTTTTACTTTGACAAATATAGCTAAAAATATCTTTGAATTAAAATATAAAATGTATTGCATTTTAAGGTATATTTAAATTGAGCAATGTATCTATTTATTTATTGAGGTCATAATATGATAATAATGCACTACTTTCTACCAAATATGTTCTTACATTACCTTATCTCAAACTTAAATGCGCAGTGATCAAGCAAAGCCATAACATACATTTGTAAGAAATAGTATCATTTTGCGACAAAGTGCTTTAAGAAATGTCCTTTAAAATTCGAATCATAGAGAGAAAATATATTTTTAATGTATTTTTAACTTCAGTTCATAAAATAGAGTCCAAGAAAAGATGAAATAAATTAAAAAATAAAGAAATCTCTGAAATCATATTTACACAAAATTTAAAAGTAACGTATATTTGCTTAAATATGAGAAGTAAATTTAATAAACAAAGCATATATATAAGCTCAGTAGAAAATACAAATTATCACGCCTTCAGTTTGATTGTTTGAATTTCTTATTCTTGTTTATTAGTTTATTTAAATTTTAATATTTTCTTAAATTACTTTTCCTGTATATCAACGTAATAAATACGATTTACCATATCACCATTTAAAAGTTCCAATGGGCTTAATATTTTCACTGCAAAGAATTTCTTCTGATATTTGTCGTCATTCTATGGAAAGGTAAAAATAGAAAATTTACTATTCTTGAGATGAAGCCATCTGTTCAAAAGTATGTATACGAATTCTTATGGGATTTCATATTCCAAAAGCTTTATAAAAGGTCATGTATATCTCTTTTGAATAAGAAAAATATTATTTTGTGTGCAAAAACTTTCAATTTTCTTTGGTTGCATGTCATTGAATTCTTGTGGCAGACCCCGGATAGAGTAAGAACTAGAGATATATATTTTTCCAAGGAAAGTCAGTGAAATAAGTAAGGTAAATTTAAAAAAAATGTAAGGATAGTAAAAATTTTAACGTAGTCGTAAAGTGACGAATCAGAGGCCTAATTCTACGAAATTAATTTGTGTCACCTTAAGTTATTAATATATGTTGCTCAACTTTTTGCCCAAAATTCAACAGCTTCGAAGTAACTTTCGTATCGTATACCGTTAAAAATTTATGATTTAAAGGTGCATTTTTTTGCGTATAAATTTAAATTTAACTCAAATTCCATTACATTTTTTAGCTCTTAAGGTGTCTCAGGAGCCTTAAAGGTTATTCGTGAACTCGATAAAACATCCTTCTTTAAAACAATGTAACTTAGCAATATAACAAAACAATAATTTGAAATTTTTACCACATAAGTATCCCATATGCATGTATTTTTTCTCATAATTTCAGAAAATTTGAATAAAAAATTAAAAAGTTATAAGGAAATAAAATTTTGGCAATTTTTCAAAAATATGAAAATTAGTATTTTACACCGCGCAGGATTCTAAAGTACAAAATTGATTAAAATTTACAAAATTAATTTATTTGTTATAAATAAAATTAATAACTAATTAATGAACTTATACTAACTTTTAAAACATTTAGAGAAAACATATTTTTAAAATACAATTATAAAGAAATTTTTAAAATTTTATGAAAAAATTCAATTAAATCTCAAATAAAAAATTTTCTATTAAACTTGTTTGAAATTTTTTGTATAAGTTATAAAGAAATTTATTTTGAACATGTGTATGAAATTTCATATTGATATGATAAATAGTTTTTGAAAAATCCTGCGTGGAAGCCAAAATTTTTCATTTTGAGAAAAATGAAGTTAAAAATTTACAAAAAACAAAATTAAACCATACCAGTATGCATCAAAAAGCCCCAGAAACATAAATATTGCCCTCTGTAAGCTTAAACTGTTCAATTTCTTTAAGTATCTTAAGTTGTTTAGCTTTACGAGCTTCAAAGGAGGTTTTGGTAACTTATCTCTTAGCCGTTGATTTACGTACTTTGTCAACATGTACACAGTTCATAATATTTCTTTTATTTATTTTTAAATCCAAAGCACGCATCATATCAATTATGTTCTTACTTTCGTCATTGTATTCACATGCAGCTATTTTTGTGATATTAATTAAATATCCAATCAATTTAGGGCTATACTTCCAAATTAGTGAATTCATTGACTCAATGGTACTTTGAGTTTTCCCTCCTAAACACTTTCTTATCAATTTTAAGTGTGATAAATCTTTAAAAATAGGTTTAATCCCTTCAGAAATTGCTTTTGTTAAGGTGTTCTTGTGAGAAAATCCATTCACTGCATTGTTGTGGACTGAAACATTGTACTTACACCACCTATGTTTGCCTTTAGGGCAAAACCAATGTTTCAGTTCATCATTTGTGCTGGATGTATGAGCCCACACAGCCCAGACAGCTTGCCTCATCTAATTCACATTTTGGGAATTGGCACGAATAGCATTACCATAATAAGTCGTCAATTTGCTTATAACAGCATCAGTTAGACGACCTTTCCTATCAGAAAGTTTCTTTTTCCCCAATAAAGCTTTTAACTTCCGCAAGCGGCTACCCATTCGCTTTTGGACATGCCCACACATTCTATTTTTTCAATCGGAACACTATCCCCATATGGTTTTTTTTCCGGCTATAGATGAAAATGGCTTTGAGTCACCATCACCTATGTACCACTGGTATTTTTCAAACCATTTTTTTGTTCCGATCGGAAAAAAAATGTCTGCATTCCGCAGACTTCTATTCCTCCAACAGACCCGCTATGGTTTTTTCTGCAGAAAGTTTGGTGCTTAGCCAAAAAAACACTATATTTTGGTCCAAACTTTGGCCCCTTACAGAAGTCACATCATTTACAATAAGAAGACATCACTTCCATGTCGAGGACTTTCTCGCAGTCAGCTCCAATCAAAGTGCACACTCCAATAAGAGATGTATGCTTACGGGTCTTCCACGTACCATCACCGCTAACTACAACAGAATTTACGGTGCCATGAATAATTTTTTCTTCAGCAGCTGCTTTCTTCATCGATGCATTTGCAAGCGCTTCACTTACATCTGCTATCTTAGCATTAATTATGTCGTAAGCTTTCTGAGACACTGGATTTGGCAAACACATACGAGAACAAAATGTCTCGAGAGAAGATAACCCTTGGCCTATATATCGCATTGCCAAAACAGACCGTCTATTGATTTCAGGTATATTTTTTATACCAATAAATTCACTGGAATTTAATTTTTGTTCAATGCTACATTTTCTGTATGTGAATAGAAATGTTGAAGACAATCCTACAGTTGATTTTTCACTCATTTTTATTTTCCCATAGCACACAGAGCAACAAAGTAATTTTTCAATTTGGGAAAATAATAAACTTATATCTATAAGTCTATAACCTTGAAATTCAAGGCAAACATCGTTTTCAAACCCCTGCGAAATCTTGTGTGCACTCGGTATTTTTTTAGCAGGTGAACATTTATTAGATGAAATATTTTGAAACGAGATATTACCTTTTTCAGGAAAAGATTTCTTTACGTACCTGTTTCCTTGAAATCTTTTCTTCTTTGGTCTTTTTCCAAATGACCTCTTTTTGCACGGAAGATCCTTTTTCAATTGTTTTTAATTACAAATGTAAAAGCAAGAAAATTTAAGATCGAAATGTAAATAAACAATCCCGCTCACATAAAGCAAAGTTAAAAGTTGAGTTGCAACCATTCTACTCCCATAAAGAATGAATTTTATATTAGGCGTGGCGCTTTTACTAAAATTAATCCACGAAATATTAAAATATTTGGAATGTGTTCTGCCAGCTGTCAAAAGTGGACGTGACATATGCAAGTTTTTGTTTACGTTATATGAGTTATTTCTCAATAACTTCGGGAAGTTTTCACAGTATCAACAAAACTTTGGTAGAAAAATGCTCAGAAATGTTGAGACTTTAACATGTATTTTTTTTCAAAAAATTGAAAAAAATTGAACTTTAAGAGTCCTGTGAAACCTTAATCTGATTTAAAATTACTAGAGGCTCTAACAGGTGGGTCACATAATTTCGAATCTGTATCAATAAACGAGAACATCTTAAACATGGAGTAATCCCACACTGCCTTAATCTGTCTGAACGTTACCGTGATGGGTAAATTTGAAAAATTGTATGAATAGGCAAAACCACAAGATTCAAAATTAGAACATCACGATTTCACCTTTTTTAATTTTTAAATTTGATCTTAATACGTAATTAAACAATACATTTTTACTATGCTAAGAAAAGTCATTTCAGTCTTGGTACTATTCAATCGAAGATTTAATTCTGCATGAATTGTTGACTGAACGGGCTAAATCCACGTGATGTTATGGCCACACTACAATCACATATATCCAGCTTATCAGTTCATAAATTCGTGTGACGTCATAGTCACATAATAAATGCTATCGTGTTTCCATCTAATCAGTTCATGCGCTTCGCTGTTGCCAACATTTTTTTTTGTAGAAACTCAATCTTTAAAAGTACATATTTGTCAACAAAAATAATGTACATAATTAAGTAAAATACACATGATTCAAAAATTAAATGTATAAAATAATATTTTTTTCTTAAATTTTAAATTATTTTTCATGAATTCTAGTTCCATAATACTTGCACATTCTTACCCACATAGAAAATTTGAAATTGTATCTAAATTTTACAAATGCAACATGTACAAGTTTGTTAAATATCAGATTAGAAGATTAGAGAACACGTAATTCCCAATATCATCTGATCGTCATGAATTTAGTTCATTAGTTTTAGAGGCCGTGACTCGAATATGAACATTGAGTGTCCAGTATATAAGATAAAGCACCATAAATATTACTTAAATGAAATTTTACTAAAAAATTTTGAATAATATCAAAATTAATAAATTATTGGAAGAATTTGTAGAAAAACTTTTGTTATAAAGCACCATATCAGGTAAAAGAAAATTATATCAAATTGACGAAACAATCATGATTTATGAACATTTGAATCACATTTTATGAGGATCCATGAATACTTAATAATTAAAGATATATCTATCTTATTTCATACCTGTTTCGCATGTTAAAAGAAACATTATTTAGCACCCCTTAGAAAATACTTGAAATATTAAAGTATTCATTATTCAAATAGTAATTCCTACAGATAAGGTTAAGTTTCATTCAAAGAAACACTCTGTTTGCTTGATAAATCATAAATGGAATTATTGTGCAGAAAATACTGAGAAATGAAACCTTTTTTTTCCTTCTTTTATATGTAACTACTTGTGTAACTGGTTCATTTTCTGAAAATTTATTTTCTTGAAAGTACTCTTTTTTTTTAAGTTAGGAAAAAATGGAATTCTAAGGGCAAATGCAATTCAGTAGGTGCTACGTCTTGTAGATCATCTCACCCTATTTGCAAACAATTTATTTATGTTAGTGCTTGCAAGTGCCTGCTTACATAAGAAAATAATTTTAGTGCCTTGTGTAATCTAATCACAGTATTACTACAAATTTTGTAAAAATATGTCTTCACTAGTTTATCAATTTGGTGAAACCAATTATTTATCATTAGCAGATTTTGTTTTCAGAAATGAAATACAGTGAAAATCACTTAGTAAGAAACTAAAAAGAATGAAATAAGTTTCCATGTCAAAAGAATGAGTTGAAGGATATTGAAAAAAAATTTAAAAAAACATATATTCATGGAAGTTAAATTTATCAGAGTGCATTTTATTTACATAGGTATGTGTATATGCAAACATTTAATAAAAACCATTCAAATATTAACATAGTTTGCTCAATTTATTTTAAAACTATTGTTGATAAGGTAGATTTAGCAATAAAAAACCAATTAAGATTTTGTTTTCGTCTCCTGTTTTAGAACAACAGCCTTCACAAGCTCTATCTTCATATTAAGAGAAATGACAATTTCCTCTTCTCTTAAACTCTCAGCCTTTGCATTAGCAAAAGAAGTGTTCTAAAATAGAAAAATTAATACGACCCAAACTCTCTGGTTTATACTCATATAGTGGTGAACTCGTCACTTAATTTCAAAGCCAACTGTGAAGAGATGAGATGATGTTGTGTGGCGTTTGTAGGAATAGAAAGAAAAGGTAGCTTAGATTGACGAAATTGGCTCGTTTCACAGGCTATTTCGAGAATATTTCAAACCTAAGTTAGTGTTCCTTCTGCGAAACATGTGAAACGATTTCTCTTTCATTTCACACTCCTCTTAAATCTATCTCTCGTGACTGGTGTTTTACGTATTTTGTTCATTCCCAGAAAGGAAATATTTTCGTGTTAAGCGATTTTCATTTTGTGTTAAGAGGAAAAAAGTTCTTGAAAATGCATAGTAGATTGTCGGTATCTCTGTATTATATATTTCGTTCTAACAGATATTTTGTATCAAGAGTTTTAGCATTTAAAGCTTTTCACTGTACTTCTGAAAACATGTTTTTCTATTACATAATTATTTGGAGGGGGATCAATCACAAATATTTGGAATAAAGTATTTGTTTTATAGTGCTCATCTCTAATCCTTCAAATGCATTTTGTTATTTTAATTTAATTCATTTAAATGATGTAGAATATTCAGCTGAAGAATGATATTTTTTCTGGGTAACAACTTCATTAAAATTCTATCAAATCATTTGTATTTTTATACGGAAAATAAATCAAAATTTAATTTACAATTTCATATGCCATGACATGCAACGAAAAAAAACTTACCTCTAGCATATTTTGTAGAAAATCCACTAAAACTGTTACTAGCATACTTATGCAATATTTAAGGGGGAAAACATAAGTATCATAAAAAAAAGCATAGAATAAACGAAGATGTAAGAAAAGAAATGCACTGACGGGCAATTTCAACATTTAAACAATTTGCATATTTTATAGAATTTCATGAATATATTGAAATTAAATGTAAAAATACTGATTCGAAACACAAATGCATATCTTGTGAGTCAAATGCATAAGCATATACGTGTCTTGAGGCTGAGTTAATTGAGTAACTTGATTAATTAGATTTCGCAATCCCGTGTCATATTTTCAATCCCGGAATTTGGGATTAATATATCCAAATCCCGGGATTATGATTGTATTATTTAATTAAAATATTTACATATTAGAATTGTTGAAATTGCATAATAAAATTTAAAATATAATTAAAAATTGATTTAATATTATTTTAATGAAACAAACAAAAAAAATTCATTCATCATAAGAAACAGATAACAATAGTAAATAGTGAAGTTTTTTTAAAAAAAAAGCATTTCTCAATTTCTTGTGTTTCTGTAAATAAGCTTATAAAAGCACAGATCTTCCAGCGTTTCATCATTGAAACAGCTTCTTATTTTTGTTACAAATTGTCCTGTCTAAGAAAATGCACGTTCGGATCCTTTAGTAGTAGGTATTATTGTCATTAAATAGGAGTATGTTCTTTTAAGTAGTCACCACATCTCCCTCCATTTCCAAAAAAGAAACATTTATTTTTGAATTTTTGATGAGAGTATCCCAAATCTAATAGACTGCACTGGTGCATATACTTCTTAGGAACTTTATTTATTTCTGCTGCTACACTTAATGGTTTCTTGTATATAAATTGATCCAGTTATTGAATCAGAATGGAAATCAACTTCAAGTCTTACTTCATTTGAAATTAAAGATCTAGTTGGATGAGCGGTTAGTAATGTAATGTGATTTGAAGTGTCTCAAGTCTTCCAAGCGACGACATTAATTAACGACATTTAATTGAAGAGGGAACTGTGACAAAATCTGTTCATGAGACGTTGCTTATATTATTGTGTAAGCATTACAGTGAGCCACTTAGATTTGAGCGACGTTCCCTATACGAGAAATGAGATATGTGCATAGATTTTTTTTTTCTATAGCAATTATAGTTGCGCAAAAACATTCTACGTGCATAGTTAATAAGCAAAATTTAAATTTTGGAAAAATTAAATTCTTAGAAAATTTTTGTAATATAATATAGACAAAAATTATATCCATGAATTAGCTATTTTAATTCCGGGATTTTAGGATTGGAAAAAAAACCGGGATTCCGAAGTGTTGGAATTCAGGGACTGAAAACCCTACTAGATATATTTCAAAAACTCCAATTCCTTCTGTCCAAATTAACTGACACCGAATATCCTGAGGGTGGGAGAAATGTTCGTTATTTGACAGCCCTCGCAATGGGGAGAAAGATACAGACGAAAATAAGAGAAGACATATCAAATTTCACGATTTAACATACACACTTACCTCGAACACTTCAAGGTACAACACGTAAGAAAACTGGCATTAAACGTATACAGTACAAAAAAAGCAAATAAGATACATTAAATGTAATACCAGATTCATAATACTTTGAAAAAAATTTCAAAATATAATTCAGACAAAACTTAAATCCCGGGATCAGTTATTTAATCCCGTGAAAATTTGAAAAAAACACCGGGATCTGCAAACCTTAGGATTAATAAGCGCAAGTGCCAAAATCCGCATTTCGTTCTCCAGCACACCTCAATAAATTTCTTGGTGTAATTTGCAGTCATTGGTTAAATTGTGAAATCCAAACAATAAAAATGAGCAACCACCAAAGTTCACATAATAAAATGAGGTGACCAGTTGTAGGTACGCTAAAAACAGGCCCTTCGCCAATCCAGATTTGTAGAGAATTCAATTTAGTGTCCCTCGTCCCTTATTGATACAACTTCAGTATACGTCGAGAAAATGCTTGAGAAAAGTCTTCTAAGGCTACAGCGGTCGCCAGAGAAGGTAACCATTTATCCAATATTGTGAGGCTTAAATAGGATACTACAGCTTCTCGGCTATCCCGTTACCTGTGTAAGGCCACGAGAAGCAGAGTTTCAAGCGAGACTGTTTCCAGAAGACTTTAAGAGAAATGACTGTTTCTAACAAGACATGTTGTTTGCTTCCCTCTCAATTATTTTATCAGGAGAGCCCGTTCAAAATGGTAAAGGGTTCATAGAGATAGGAGCATGGATCAATGGGCCACCATTCTCTTCTCTGATATGACTCTCGGTTCTGCCTAACAGGTGATTCTCAACATATTTTCTAATGTTGAGAACCAATGGCCCGCTTCCTGCCCTCCAGTGTCCAAGAAATTGACCTTTATGGCAACGGAGGCTTGATGATCTGGGAAGTTCTGAGTGATGATCTGGAACAAAAATGACGATGGTTGATAACGGGATAATGGTTGTAAGTGTCTCGGTATCGCGTTGGATTATACCGCACAAATAAATCCCCATGTCTTTGAAAGTGGTACTGTGTCTGCTGTCATATATATGGATGCTGTTTTGGAACTCTATGTTTTCATTTTTACAGGTGCAGTCGTCTCAGATTTTATTTTAATGGATGGAAACGCGAGACCTCATAAATCACAGCTAAACGATGCATTTCTTGAAAGTGAAGATATTCGCATGATGGATTGGTCAGTCATAACTCCATATTTCATCCGTATAGATCTTGCGTGAGACGCTCGCTCTGCGAGGGGGAATCGTAACTCGCTACTCCCCTCCAAGAAACGCGTAAGGCCTGAAAAAGAATAGCTGAACTAGTGGAATTAATTGCCACAAGAACTCATAAATTCCCTTCTTTCCAGTATAAAATCAACTCTTTGTAAAACATTTATTTGAGTAAAAAGGGATCATACTCCCTATTAACTATTTTTTATTCTATTCTGCAACTACTGTTTCATATCTTCCGTCTCCAATGAGGTTTTCTCTCATTTATGGATGCGAATTATAAATATTGAATAATTATTTTTTTGGTTCACTATATCAACCCTATATAAATACTAAATTTCCTTAAAACATATCTATTAGTTCCAGACATAATCAGCAAAACCTGAAAATTCTCTGAATTTTGATCACCAGTTTTGTAAAGGAGATGATAATCAATTACCTGTGTTATTTTGTTATGGTTAATGCAAATTGAAATTTAAACTCTATGCATTATTTTGAAAAGACGGAATTTTATTTTAAAAATTAAATTAAGATAAACTTGGTTAGATTAAAAAACGCAAAAGTATGTTTATAGCGCAAACAAAAAATTTAAGATAATAGGATTATTTATTCCTTTGAACTTCAAAAGTAAAAGTTTACACATTTTTATGTACGTAATCCTTTTGTTTCAATTTATTTAAAAACAAGTTATTAAAACAATTCTATTTGATGAAAGAATCAAAATATTCGAAATCCATGTTTGCTTCCCTATACTGAAAATTTGAAATTGAGCACTTGTATGCACTTTTTCTCTGGAACTAATAAATTAATAGACTTAAAGTTTGTCTGCATATTAAACAGATTTTATATTGATACTGAAGTGAATTTTTTCAAATATATTGCGTAGTCTTTTTCAAAAGCAAATTTTTACTGAGCAAATCTAAGAATTTTTTGAAAATTGACACTTCCGTTACGATATATGGTCTCTAGCCAAATATTTTGATAAAATCTCCAAAAGCTCACTTCAGTACGTATAATTATGTGTCAGTAATATTCAGCAAAAATTGTGGATGTATTCATACGGTAGATTCTGAGAAAAAGGTAACATACAGTTTTAAAAACATGATTTATAAAAATTCCCATTTTATTATAAAATATCACTTTACAAAATTTATAAATTACAACTGGTATTTGCCCTACTTTTTAAAGTATTGACTTTTTCTCATTTTCTTTTTAAGACTTTTTTTCTTTTCTTTTTCAATTAGATTGTCCAGAAAATGCATATATATATATATTTTTCTCATTTTTCACGTATTAATATATTTTCATAACTTACATCATTTTCTTCAAATTCTGTATCAAGTTTTGAAGAATTTTAAATTGGATCCATTACACTTATCAAAGCTGACAATAAAGCCTCATAAATAACATGTACAAATGTATTAATATGCGAAAGTATTGATTTTAGAAAACGTGATTATACGAAATTTCGAAAGGTTTCATTATGGATTAGTATGTTCACATTCTAACAGTTTCCAAAATTATTAAAATTCAAAAGTTTCTTTAGATGACAAATGATTTTTGAAAGAGGCACAAAAAAACTCTTTTTATTTTGTTTTTGAGTATTTATTTTATTTATTATTTTGTATATATAAAATTTCTTGCAACTACAATTAACATTGAATTAGATTTTCTGTTTTCTCCGAAATTATTAAAACTTTGTCCGTATATTAATTAGACAATTAAATTTATACTAAAGTGGTATTTTTTAAATATATCAATTAGTTTTTTCAAAGACGAACTTTAACTGAGCATCACAATGAATTTATTGAAAACTGTCATTGTTTGTTATGATATCTGCTTTCTAGCTAAAGGTTTTAAGATTATTTTAAATGTGTCGCTTTAGTATATACAATTATATGTACGGAACATAGAGTACAAGCATACAATAAATTTACGCACAATTTTAAAAATATAAATTTTAGAAAATAATATTTTTTTATACAAAACCTTACCTAAGCAAAAAAATGTGCACTTTTGTTTATTATTCAAGTTAATAAAGCTTGAAATATATTCTTGATTACCCTTTAATTTCCATTAATATACTGGATGATTCGAAATTTATTTTACTATTGGGTTGATAAAAAAGCAGGTTTTTACATATTCAGTATTTTAACATCTATTACCTGTCCAGTGTCTATGTTGGTTGACTCACCACTAAATTACATGTAGCCTCATGTCTGCCATGTCTCATATTAAAGCAACTGCAATATTTTTATTATTATCATTTTTGAAAAACGCCTCCTACACATTTTTATATAGTTTTCAAAAACAAATTATGCAGTATATAAAAGCATAAGACACTTAGCTTTAGAATAAAATTTTAAAAATGGTAGTTAGTTAAGATTTTAAATAGGATTTATAAAAAGTAGCAAATAAATTTTCTTCTGATCAAACCGGAAAAAAATAAATTGCTTTTTATTTTTTATGAATATTAATAACATTTATTAATATACTCTTTAAATATTTAATTAATTTTCTAAGCATATACAATTCTACTTCAAATTTAATAAAATAAGCACAAATTTTTATTTAAAATAATTCTTTCATATTTCTTTTTTAACAATTGCTTTGATGAAGATATTAAATTGCTTTCCTGTTAACTTAGATATTTTTCTTATTTTGTGAAAGAATACTTTTACTTAGATAAACATATCACTGCGAATTTTATTAATGGAAGTTTAAGAAAAGTAAAATATGAGACGGAATTATTTTCTGCCATTTTATAATATATCATTATTAAAAGCGTTTCAAGGAAGGGTGAATATTTTTGAACTTGTAATTTGTTTTATGCTGCACAAACTTTTATAAAAAAATATTAATTCCACCATATAAGGATGAATATTATGTCCCTTGGAATGTTATGTGAATACCACATCAAATGATACATTATTTATTGGTTGCAGTTTACTCTGAGCTAAACTATAATCATTAATATACTTTATTCATGAAGATATTTTAATTCGGTTACCTGAGAAATAAATTTCTTCCGCATAGCTTGTAAATTACTTATCTTATATTACACGTATTTTAATAATATATACATTGGACCATTACGAATAAATAATATATTGTTACTATTATGTATGATGGTTACTGCAATATATATAGTGTTTACAATTATTGCCACATCTTTTATCAAAAAATTGAATAGATATGTGTCCATGCTGTGTAACATCACAATATATGCCATTAAAATCGCTTGGGAAAGATAATAATCACTTAACTGATATCAGTAAAATAACTTCCATTGCACGGTGGTGACAATGATGTATGAGAAAAACCAGTTTTGATAAAAATATTTTTAATGTATTCATAACTTTTACTAATAAATGTTATACATTTAATGTGTGTAGATAAATTATACTAATAAAACCCACTTTTATGATATGTCAGGGAACAGCCACCGGCATGAAGAACTGAGAAAGGTTTTAAGAGGCTTTCCTGTCTATTCTTGATTGTAACGAGAAGTGCTGTTGCAAATGCTACCTGATTGACAAAGGCCGGATCGATGCCCGCGAAATTCATCATAGCAAAGGACTAAATATACACATGCTGTCAGTCGTAGCTTTGAGCACCGTACAGGCTTCATTGTGATTTGGCTCTTTTACACCCCAATTTTGAGGGATAATACCCCGGGTGGTCAGGGACCTCCCGCCTCTCTTCCCCTTCCATGAGCCTCACAAGATGTGATGACTTGTGGCTCGAGTGCTATTTAGTGTACTCCGATGCCGCAAAGGGGCACCATACATTTAAAAACATATCCGCCTTATCTGGGATTCAAAACCAACCCTTACATCAGAGCAGTCAGCTTCACTAACCACTTTACCGGAGGAGCGGCTCTTGTCCCCAATAGCTTCTCGTATTCTTGTCATGTGCCCAATAGCTTCTCAAATAATTACAATAGGTGCAGATTCCGTATAACGATATTAAAGACAACCATTTCACAGTTGCCTACACACACGAATGACTCCCTCATAATACTGCTCGCAAAATAGGGAGTCATCTAAAAAGACGACGTGATTCAATAAGTTATGGCTTATTTTGTCCTTGGCCGTACCACTGGTGAAGCGCGTTTCGATGTTGTCTTTGTTAAGGAAGGCCAACATAATAGTCCCACTGCAGACAGTCAAAACCATTCTAGTCGGGATGTGCTAGCATTGTCCATTCGGATACCTGTCTTGCTGCCAGCAGAACAAACACTTCCTATATCAAAATCAGTGATGTGGTAGTAAAACCCAGCAAGTCTGACTTGATTACATGTTTGTTCGAAAGGACGTTAGTGGTGAAGCTGATATCCATAAGTGTGTGTGTTGTCCTACTTAGTAATTTGTACACCCCATCTATATCCGTATGACACCCATTATATTTGGAACAATACAAGTAACAATGTTACAGTAAAATTTTCCACATTGTTCAATAGTTCACGATCATGCCGCTTTTGACACACGTCGATAAACGTTTCTCATTGTACAAGGTATATCACAAACTCTCCACAGAAAACTTACTCTCAAATGAGATTTGGCAGATTATATAAAGTTTGTGTGTGAGACTCCATTTGTTCCTATGCTTCGTTTTCTTGCGTTTAAAAGATAATAATTTTCATATTGCAGAATCTTCTTCCTTTCATGCGCATTTAACGTTTGTTTTATCCCTTATTTCTGATGTTGAAGTTGTAATAGAAAGCTGTGTAAATATTGAAATTTGTTCATTAAAAGAGATTAAACATGTTCATAAATATTTCTTTTGAGTAAAATTAAATATCTTTTGAAAAAAATAATTAAATAGAACTATTATTTTTTTTCAAATTATACGTATACATCAATCAAACATTTGTAAAATGGAACACACACACACATATATTTCGTCATACAAATTGTTCCATAGCTATATTTATTTTCATTCACAATCTTACAACACAAACACTGTTGTTCGTATTGATTGGTTCTATAAAATTACTTCATCTAGATGAAAAAATATTTTGGAGACATTATCTGAATATTGAATGTATATTTTTGAAACTTTGATTATTTGCGCAATATTCATCCTTTTTTTTAGTTTAATTGTTCAATAGATCAATGTAAGATTACACTCCCAATATTTAAGATTAAATAATTTTTCACCAGTGTAAATTTTCTGTAGAAAGGGACGGTAAGTAACCCATATTGCAAACTAGCTCTACTTCACCACCTCAAGTTGGTGACAGCTGTAGAAAATTTAATATTTTTCCATCTTTATTAATTGACAATAACCAATTTATGTGTGTGTGTGTGTTTCTTCGTTTTCGAGGACAGGAATAGGATATTTATTTTACGTAAGAAAATTTACTATGCTTATGTTAATTATTATTATCTGTACGCTTTTGTGAGATAACCCCTTTCAATGCAAATAAACTATGTTTTTTTTATTTTTATATTAAAATAAATTTAAGTTTTTAATTTTGAATGTTAATCTTAACAAGTTTCATCAAAATTCATTTTCTTATCATTTACTACGAAATTAGATTAAATAAAATTTCCTAATGTAAAATAAAAAAATAAGGACAGAACATACAAACACTACATAAAAATAAACACAAAAAAACACAGAATTAATTATTTTGTTCTTTAAAGTTTAAGGTCAACAATCAGGTTGCTTATGTCAATAATAAAAACGAATACAGCCACTCGGAGAGAACGAATACAGCCACTTTTCTGGATTACTAATTAGATAAGTCTGACACCCTTAGGGCAGAATAAATACTTATATCTCTACTTGAGGCTTCTTAATTAAATGCGAGATATTCTAATATAGATCTCTTTATTAAGAGCAGCTTTATTTTAACTAAATGATCATTTAAATATGCTGTATCCCTAAGAGTAGGAATAATTCATTTTAAGATTTAAAAAAAAATAATTTCATAATTATTTTTCTCTCAAATTATGTGGGTTAAGTATTGCTCTCTTACATTGAATCTTAATAACACATCTTCTCATATTCAATTAAACTTTATTTCTGTTAAATTTTATTATTATTTTAAAAATTCAACATTTTTGTCATTTTACTGTTTAAATCTTAGTACTTATGAATAAATGATTCGCATGACTCTTATGTTGCTACTGTGATTAATTTAATTTAAAAAATGCTGATATTTTGACATAATTTCATTTTTTAATCCAATTTTCAATTAGTATATAATTATTCAGGTAAAGATTTGTTAATTAAACTTTTGATACGATATATTTTTTTTCAAAAATTATTAAGTCTTAGAAGGAGGATATTTTTTTCTCGGTTTTATTTAATAATATTTTAATTTTTATTTCTCGGTTTTAAATTTTAAAGCCTTTACAAATTTAATAGTGATTTAAATCTTTTTAATTTTGATGAAATATGATTTGTAACACTTATATTATTTTTCTTTGTAAAAAAAAAGGAATTTTCAAGTATTTATTGATATAAATTCTTGTACATTCTAAGTATTAGCCCAGTATCCAAGGATTAATTGTTATCCTAAAAATAAAATGGTTATATGTGACAGGATATATAATTTTCCGTCTAAATTTGTAGCTCTTATTGGATTTAATAGAAACGTTTTCATATTTAATTTACAGTTAAATGTATTATATATATTACTATTTACCAATTTTTAATTTCAATATATTTATGAAAGGAACATAAATCCTGGATATTGTGACAATAGAAGAGGACTATTTAGATACTGAGGATCAGAATTAAAAACTGACTTGACAGTAATTTTAAAACGCACTTTTTTGTCTCAAATAAATTATGAAAAATAATTGTACTCTTAGTATAATTTCCATAACCAAATATTAGCAAAATATGAGTGTTGTTCCCAAAATATTTTGCACAACAAATATAATGGTAGGTTGAGTGGACCGAAATAAGCAGTTTTAGTATAGGAATATAATTATGTAAATTTCCTCTGGAGGGTGCTAACACGTAAATAAGTATTTTAAAACAGAGGTTTTGACGAAGAAAACAGTTACTTTAAGAGGAGTCAATACCCTGAGCAAACATCTTCAAAAAAGTTTTGAGTTTTGGACATTTCTAAAATTTTCTAATCATGACCTTTACAGCGACATAACATATTTGCCATTTTACGAATTAGAAGTATCTCAAAATGACTTTTTTAAAAATAATCAATGGATGGGCTATGCCCATTTTGACAGATACAGTAGTAAACATGAACCTTTTAAGGAAGGGAAACAGTTGCAAAACCTCAACCTTTTTTTTATCCATACACAATTAAGTGTTGAATAACTGTATAATAGCTGATAATTAATATACAGACAACATTTTATGTTTAATAGTTTCTGAGAAAAAATACATAAAGATGTTCAATTTAACGTTGTCTGCATAGAGGTATCGAATCCTGTTAATTATCAGATATTTTGCAATGCATGCATGGAGAGAGAGATCTTCAAAAGTAAGCTGCGATGTACGAATTGATGTTCCATAGCGAAACCTTCACAGACATACCACCCGCATTTCCAGCACCAATTAAGAGTCTAGCCATGCAATTAAAATGCAATAGTGCAGAATCTTATTGTGGTTCCAAAACTAGAAATACAATCATTTCAAATCTGTGGAGCAGGATGGTCAAGAAAGAAGGCTACCGTATCCTACTCGATGTATAGGCAGCATCAAAGTAGTTATTGACGTTCCTATTGAAGTGAACTAGTCCGCATTCTGTATTAGCTGCTGGAAAATATCGGAAACATAATCAAGATCTATTTTAGGAAGATGCTGTATGAGTCTAACAACTACGTAGAATACATAGCCCTATTAAGATTTTGTGCGCATTCTAGCCCAAACATTAAAGCAAAATTTTCTCTTGTAGGCAGGTTATCTTCAGGTATGTGGATACTCTTTAGCCCAGGGGAGAAAATCCCTGCTGTGAAATATTTTTGAACCTGAAAAGGCTGCGTCAGTGAATAAAAAGTCGGCAGAGAGGTTGAGACTTTTTGCAGCTAGTTATAAGTACCAGCAAATAAAGTTAACACTCGAACTCAGATAGAAGTTATATTAAAGTTAACCCCCTTGCCACTCTATAAATGTGATATATATATATATATATATATATAAGGTTGCATTTTATCTTCTTTTAAAGTCCTTCAAGATGTTGAACAGTTTGCACCAAATTAAATTCAATAAGTCTAATGCTTATTATAGGATTTTACTGAACTTATCGTAATGCCACTTCTTTCACTTCAGGATTTCTGTGATATTTTTTCTGCCTACATCACACCTGGCAGCATAAAATGAGCCACTCACATGAATCTCATGATTAAGAAGAGTCAAGGGAATAAACACCTTCGGGAAATCAATTTTGAGTTTTTGATATTTCTAAAATCCCCAAATCAGGACCTTTCCAATTATGTAGCATACTGGCCATTTTACTAATTAAAAGTATGTTAAAATGATTTTTAAAAATAATCAGCTGATGAACAACGCCACCTTTTACAGATATAAATGTAAACATTGACCTTTTAAATCTGGGTAGCTTTTCCAAAGCCACTCTCTGTTTTATTTATTCATAACGCAATTAACTGTAGATTGACTGCAAGCGTAACTGTTAGGGTTGTTTACCTATTTTGGAGAAAATAGGCGTTTCTCTTCGTAGCGTTTTGAAATTTCGATATTTAAAATTTCTGAATATCAAAAATTTCAAAATTTCAAAATTTTAGTTAATTTATTTGCCCAGATATACAAAAGTGTTCAAAAAACGTAAAGGTACGTTATATAAAGGTAACAATACTTTCAACCAAACTAACATTATTTCAAATACTAACAGCAGTAATGTCAATCCTCAAGCTGGACATACGCATGACTCAAAGGAAACATGTGTAAAAGAAAAGAAAATTCCCAATTTAAAAGGTAGTTTTTCTTTTTATGATGAAAATATGTTGGTATTATTAATGCCATTATGAATTTGAATATTCTGGCATTTGTTTTCAAGAATGATGTTCACTGTAGAATGTGTAACAGTGGCTTAGACATACAAGTTTTAAAAGGTAAGTCTGGACTGTCTATTACATTGAACCTATATTGTTGTGCTTGTCCATATCATGTAGAATTCTCTTTTTAAATATTCATGAAAGAACGCAAATTGCTACAATAAATACCAGGTTTGTATATGCTACGTTTTCCATTGGAAGAGATGCAGAAGCTGGTAGAATGTTTGTGGCATAATGAATCTTCGGTAACCACCTACAAGGTTTTCACCTTACGGTAAGTGAATCTCAAGTACTGTAAAACTTGATTACGAGGACTCCATTCAATATGCTGCAATGGAAGATATTTGTGAAAATGAAGGCAATAATAATATTGTGGTAGCGGTAGATGGGACATGGTAGAACCACGGTTACACATCATCAAATAGTGCAGTTACCTGTGTCCAGCATTGATACAGGTAAGGTGATAAATGTCAATATTCGTTCGAAATATTGTTATATGTAAAAAATGGGCACATAAAAACATGGTTTTTGCCCTGTCGATAAAAATTCATGAGGTGGATATAAACAGGCTGAAGCATCAGGTAAGTCTTACAAACGTAAAAAGTTTTCCGGTTGCTGTTGTAGTAGCAATGCTTTCTATACTTAGATATCTTTCCCAGCTTGATTTGTTGAGATAATGTTTGCATCGAAAAACCCAAATGAAAGTTTTCATAATGTCATTTTATATCACGGGTTCCCAAAACAACATTTGTGCACATTGAAACACTTTCACTTGGTGTTTATAATGCTGTTTGTTCCTTTAATGATGGTAATGTATCCATATTATATAACAAAAGCTTCAGAAAATGGGAGTAGAACCTGGAGAATATTCGGTAAGTGCCATGAAAATTCTCGATAGGAAAAATTAATGAAAGCAAGCATGCTTTTTGTGGATGATCAAAGAAAATTAGATAAGATAAAAGAAAAAAAAAGAAGATAACATTAAGAAAAATAAGGTAAAAACCAGTTATACAGTGGAGGATATTTTTGATGAGGTAAAATTTATACAAAAGCTACAGTTTTTTGTAAATTATTTATTTTTTAAATTGTGTGTTCTTTTTTCTATAAATTATTGCGTGTTCTTACCTTTTTTCTGTATTCATGAACTGGAAATTTTTATTTATTATTTCGTATATGTTCTTGTGTATACGGAAGTGAAATTTTTGAAATATTCCTCAGACATTTAGCTAAAAAGCATATGTTGTAACACAAAAAAGGAATTTTTTTATTAAATTCATTATTGTACTCTGCAAAAATTATATTTTTAATCAGGCTGATCAATTTTATAAAAAAAAAATTTCACTTCTGTATAAAAATTAATGTTTAATGCACAAAAAAATTTTTAATCTTTAGTGTTCAACAGTAAAAGGTACATAAATATACCTCAAAATGCGTTGCATAAAACTTGTTATATACAAAAAAAATCATAAATTTCATGTTTAAAAACATAAAAATAGTTTTGTTGTTGTTTTGGATACTATTTTTGTAATATTTATAGAAACTTTTTAATTCTGATATTTTAAGAAATTGTGTTTACATGTGAATATATAAAACACTAATTAAACTTTTCGAAGTGCCATATAATCATGTATTTTTGTCTTATAAAGATTATATTTTTTAATTTGTGTCTCCTTTCTCTATAAATTAATGTATGCATAAACTGGAAATTTTTATTTTATATTTCATATATATTGTATATACTGAAGTGAAATTTTTGAGGTATTCCTCAGACATTTAGCTAAAAACCAGATGTCGTAACATAAAAAAGGAAAATTTTTATAAATTTCATTATTTTTCTACTCTACAAAAATTACCTTTTTAAACATGCTGATGGATTGTATAAAGATAAATGTTTATTTAATGCACACATAAATTTTTAAGTTTTAGTGTTCAATAGTAAAAGGTACATAAATATATCCCAAAATGCAATGCCCTTTTTCGTTGCACAAAACTTGTTACATACCAAAAAATACACAAATTTCATGTTTAAAAACATAAAATAGGTTTTCTTGTTGTTGTTTTGGATATCATTTATGTAATATTTTAAGAATCATTTTAATTCTGATACTTTAAAACATTGTGTTTACATGTGAATTTATAAAACACCAATGAAACTTTTCGAAATGTCGTATAGTGATGTATTACCAAAGCCATATTTTCATGTATTGACACATTTTTACATGGTATTTATGATGCTTTCTAGTCAACTTGGATGACAGTAATGTATCAAAACAGAAAATTCTTCAAAAATTGATGCATAATTTGAGAAAAATGATGCAAATGCTAAGAAATATTTCGATAGATTAAAAGAGAAAAATGCTATATATGGATTTTCTGAGAATTCTAAGTAAAAAGAAATAAGTAAAAAGTTTTAAATGTGATTGAGAATAAGCTAATATTTATAAAGATAGTGCAAATACAGACTGTAATTCATAATTTTTTTGATGAATTGATATTTTATAATAAAAATGCATATATCTCAAAACGGTGTTTTGAAAAATGCGTGTAAATTTTTCTCAGAACCTATTGAACGGAAGCACTTGCAATCTTCACTGAATATTACTGATATATAACTATATATACTGAAGCGAGCTTTTACTAATATTCCCTTAATATTTTTGTAAAAGTCAGTTATCGTAAAAAAATGACATTTTTCAAAAACTTCATAGTGATACTGTTGCGATGAATTTTTTTAAAAAAACTAAACAATATATTTAATTACTTCCAATCAGTTTAAATAAAAAGGTCTAATTAATATACAGAAAAAATTTATGTCTGTAGATTTA
>BMAO01028447.1:0-77724 GCA_019973975.1 Trichonephila clavata
AAGTGTTCTCATCAACTCTCTCTTGTCAAACAAAACTAACTAAGCGGCTTGTCTGTTTGAATACTTGGTAATTTATTGTTACGAAATCCCAGTAACTTTTCTAATCAACGAATTCCTTAATAGCGTGTTTCATTTGTTTCTAATCAATTCATTTTAGTTATATACTGAAGAGTTTGAAAACACTTATTAAGGAAGTTCTCAGAATTGTAATTATTATGTAGTAGTCTCTGTTAACCATTTCTGGATCTAAAACCTCTTTTCAATAAAAAGTGAAAAATAAAATTAAAAATTTTCTAAATACTGTGTGTGTGTGTTATATATATATTTCTTTTATGATTTAGTGCTGAATAAATAACTAATATCGGTTATTTAAGATTATTTTGTACCTATTCACATGTTGTGCAAAACTTTGTATTCTTTCTATATGTAATAAAATTCAGCAAAGATTATTATTATCGAACCTGGATTACAGAAATATTTTTTTAAATTTAGGCCAAAAATTCTAAAATGAACTTTAATGATTACTTTGCTGTGAGTTAAACTCTTTTTTATTTCAGTATTATTTCTTAATATTTTTATGTGAATTGAAAACTATGTATTATAATGTGGAGTATTTAAAATTTATGTAATTTTTATTAACGCTTAAAACTTGGAAGCAATTGCCTATTTTCTCCTTACGATTTTCATACTTGGATTGCTTTTTTTTTCAAAGATTACAGTATATATATACACGAGGGCTAATTTTTAAGAAAGGTCCGTTTGTTAAAAAAAAATTACGACAGTATTTTGTTTAAAAAACATTTATTTTAGGATTGTACATAGTTTTGCCTATATTTTTACATAGATGCCGAGTTTATTAAGGCACTTGTCATACCTTAGAACTAAGTTTTGAAAACCCTCTTCAAAGAAATCTGTCACCTAGTCAGACAGCCAAGAGTTCCCAGGCCGCTTTCACTTCTTCGTTGTCACTGAATTGCTTCCCACCAGGACTGTGTTTGAGGCACCGGAAATGGTAAAAATCGCCGAGAGCAAGATCGGGGCTGTATGATGCATCGTCCAAATCTTTCCATCCAAAAGATTCGATTTAAGTCCCGAGTCGTTCGAGAAGTGCAAGGCCTTGCGTAATCGTGGAGGAGCAAAACACCTTTTGACAACATGCCGCGCCGTTTGTTTTGCAATGCTCTTCGGAGTTTCCGTAGAGTTGTGCAGTAGGCACCTGAGTTGATCGTTGTTCCTTGTGGTATAAACTCCCCAGCAATACACCGTGCCGGTCTCAGAACACTGTTGCTATAATCTTGAACTTTGAAGGCGTTTGTTTGGCTTTGACCTTGTCGAGAGAGGATGTATGTCACCCTTCCATCAACTGTTGCTTTGATTCCGGGGTGAGATGGGATACCCATGTTTCATCTCCAGTAATGATTTGACTCAACATGCCATCCCCTTCTTCCTCGTAACGAATCAAAAAGTCCAATGAACCGTCAAACCTCTTCTCTTTGTGTTCCGCTGTGAGGAGTATGGGAATACACCGAAAATACAATTTCTTAAAGTTGAGGTCTTCAGTCACAATTTTGTACACCACCGACCGAGAAACGTCGGGAAATCCCAATGAAAGAGTGGTTATCGTGAATCTCCAGTTCTCATGAATTTTTGTTTCAACTGCTTGCATTATATCATCAGTGATTACAGAGGACCGGCCCGAGTTTTCTTCGTCATTTGTTCGCCCATCTTTAAACTTCCTGACTCATTTTCGAACTTTGCTATCACTCATCGCTTCAGTGCCATAAACTTCTGTTATCTGACCATGAATGTCTGAAGCCGACTTGTTTCTCGCTGTCAAAAAACGGACATCAGACCGTATCTCACACTTGGCGGGAGATTCAATCACCATAAGCATTTTAAAGATGCACAGCGAAAATTACACTACTGCTACAGAGCTAGAGAAGGTGAAAGAGACTGCTACAGAGCTGGATGCTGGTCAGTGACGCAGAGACTCATTGCGGTGTACGCGCAAACAAGGGTGCGCAAACTATACGTGCCAATGGACCTTACTTGAAAAATAATCCTCGTATATATATATATATATATATATTATTCTTAATATTTATTGAACTAATGAGTATTTTATAATGGATAAATCATTTCACATTTTGGTGCTTTCTAAACGTGCTTTCATTTTGTGTGATTGTATAAAATTTTCTCTTTAGTTTTGGTTGGTTGTCAAATTTTAATAAAAAAACTTGGTGAGCAATAAATTAAAAAAAATCAACTTTTCGATTTCTTAAATGTTCTCTAACAACATCTTGTATAGAAATATTTCCAGTTAATTATCAATGAGATATTTAATACAATGCATAAATGCCAGTAAAAGTTCTTTTTGCAATCTTCTAGCATAAAAGTAATGATTTGAATCTTTATCACTTTGCCAATTAGAAATTATTTGTTTTTCAATATTAATCTCTTTGAACTTTCAAAATATTTCCCCAACTTTTGCGTACTTAATCTTGTGAAACCTTAAATGAATGTCTCTTTGAACACTGTAAAGAATTCCATCTACTAATTATCTCATAAAGGAGCTTTTTTAATTACTCGAGAGAAATTTAGTTATATTGAGTTACATTTTCATAATTGCGTCCTCGTAAACTAGAAATGTTTAGATTCCTGGTAATTAGTCTATAAATAGTTTAGATAGGAAAATAGCTTCATCTTTATACGTTGTATTTTTCAATGTCAAGGTGACCTTTCTATTATTACGACAACACAATCAAGCAGTTCAGAATTGTAAGTAATTACGCATTAATAAGCTTATTTTACTTTTTTATTTACTAGTTAAACATTTATCTAATATCATAATTACATCTTTATTAATAAGTTAAATTTATTGTAATGCATGGGCTCAAATTATATATTCACTAATTATTTTTTGGAAAAGATTTCCCTTTTTCCAAAGAAATGAAAAAAATTTTTTTACAGATTATTAAGCTAAAATCTAAGTAACGACAGAATTCATTATAAAATGCGTAATACAAAATTAAATATATATATATATATATATATATATATATATAGTTTATTTCTAATTTATGAATGTGTATGTTATCTTATTTTTAAAAAAGAAAGAATATCAGTATTATACAATATTGTACAATTCTTTGTCTTCGATAATGTAAAATAATCTATTGATTAAATTCTAATTTATTTTATCAATAGAATATATGAATTTCCATAAATTATTTCATTTAAAATAATTGACCTATATTTTCTCTTCAAGTTTATACACCTTAGCAAATTTTCAGATTATGCTGTAATTCTGAAAAAAAAATCAATCAACTGTTTGACATGTAATTCACGCTAAAAAGGCATAATGAAACAAATGCTTGAAGGTCGATGTAAGCATGCTAACTAAAAAGTGAATAGTTACATATAAAACAAAGCATATACATTTGAAACAAAGTAGAGAAATACTTTATTCCCCAAAATAGTAGCAGGAAAAACATTGCCTGGTCAGGTGAAAGAACAACAAAACCAAAATCCCTTATTAAGAGAAATGACCTCCCCTAGCTGCAATGATTGTAGGATGCTGGCTGTCTATATTCAATATCCAAATTATCCTAAAGTTCTTGGGGTAAGAATTACTCATCTTATAAGAAACGTCTATTTCATCTATTTTATGTCCTCCAGAGGATACAATCTTCCATTCAGGCAAATCTGCCCCATAACATCCCATAAAAATTCAATGGTTTTTAAATCACTCTGGATAATCTATTCTGCAGATTTCCTCACTTCCTGAAAAACTCCTCAACAACAGATGTGCTGTGAGGTTGAGCATCGACATCCACAAAAATACTGTCTGTTCCGATGACATCTCGAAACAGACGTAAATATGAAAATAAAATTTCATCACAGCAACAACCTCCGGTAAGTGCTGTGATGTGTCCAATTAAAACAAACACTCTAGGACCATCCAATGGTCTCCTCTAATATTAATGGGATGAAACTGTATCCCTATCTCTGCATAAAATGCGCTGTTAATCACTGCTCAGACAGAAACAACTCTTGTTAGGAAAAAGACCGTGACTCCATTGATGAAATGTCCAGTCTTTGTATTATTGACACCACTGTAAACGTTGTCACCAATGGACCTTATGCAGACATTACATATGGCCACCTTCATGCAAACGTCTGGCAACAATAAACCATGATATTTGTAGCACGATTGACATAGGGAGGTCTTCTGATGGTTTCTTGAAGCCATTATGAACATGTACGATTTCACTTTTACTTGTAGGGAATGTCTGGAAATACATCCTTCCTCCTTTTTAAGTTGCCTTGCCAGTGAACCTTAACCAAATTCTACCAAACGCGGGGAATGTTGACTTATCATTCCACACTTTTGCATGTCGTGACGTCCCCTCTGGTACCATAGTTCTAATATTTGTATCATCTTTGATCTGTGCTGCCTCTTCACTGCATTGGTTGCAAAAAGCCCTTTTTCATTGATTCCATGATTCTATGTTGAAACATGCATTTGGTGCTTAAGTTTTACAAGCTAGTGTAGAATGTAAAAATAAATTAATTTTCTTATCTTTGGAATGTTAGGTATATACTTTTTTTCCTGTTTTTAGGAATTCATTGTTTTTGTTTGTTTTGAATACCTAGCCTAAATTCAGAAAATAAGTCTTGAACGAAATTTCACAAAAATCAAAAATATTTCCTGTTTATGTTGTTGTTGTTTCTACATAAAAATAAGCATGCATAGTTGCTTAAACATTAATTAAAACAATATTAGATACTGCCTAGATAAAAAGTGTTAATGTAAATAAAAAAAAGTGCAAAAGGTTTTGCTATAGAATGTATTATTATAGAACATTTAATAGCTACATAATACCCGGGTAATAAATTTTCAATTAGTAATATTTAGTAAAAAAATTATTTTTGTGTGTGCATCTTTACTAGGAAACAGATCTCAATATCTAATACTTGCTTGTGACATGTAAGAAAATGTAAGAATTCAAAATATGTAAAAAAGTTAAAATTCCAACGTACAACATATCAATTAATATAATACACGTACTTTAATGGATGTCCTAAAGCTATTTATAGCTTTGATTGTGTTTCACTTTAAATATGCGTATTCCATGTGCATGCTATCTAAAATGTAAAACATGAAATTAATGGCCTTGAGAACACAGTGTGCATAGTGTTAGAAATCAATCGATGTCAAATACATAAATGGTTTAAAAAAACGTGAAAATTTAGATGCTGTATACCACATTCATATAAATTATTCTTTATAAACTTTATCAAACAATACTTATAAAGAAATATTTAGAAATTCGTGGAACTCAACAAATCAATCCCATTTTTTTAAACAAGCTGACAAGCATTTGAAATAAGTTTCGTCTTCGGTGGTTTTAAAAACAATATCATGTCAAATTTTTTCAAGTTGTAACTTTTGTTTATGGAGCAAATAATAAACAGAATTGCGAGGAATTCAATAAGCCAATTAATTAGATAAAAATAAGACCAATGATTGTTTTTATACTAAGGAAAAAAGCTTTTAGGTTGATACTAAATTGATTTTATTTTTCTTTGTGGGAGAGTAAAATGCATTGAGTAATCCTGTCTCACAGAATTTCTTATGTAAGTCAAATACAAATTCGCTTACTTAGTCTTCAAATTTAGAAGGTATTTCCGGAAATATTACTTTTTGCTATATCTTGTTATTAATAATTTATTACTTCTGTATTGCCTCTGAAAAGCATTTCTTTTTGATTAATTAAAAGATACTCATAAAATTTTATTTCAAAATTAATTCAATTCTCTCACTAACACATACAAAAATGTATACAAACTCATTGACAAATATACTCCCCTATTTTTTATACTCTAAAATGTTCATTTGCAATGAGAAAGTCGCCGATGCCTCCTGAAGCAACGTAACTCTTCTTCAGTAATTATCTCTATTCAAATGATTTTTTGATTAAAAATGAAGGCCAAAACTTTAAATTTGGATGCCTCAAACTTCATGAGCAAAATCCTTTGGACCGATGGCAAATAAATAGTTTATTCTCTCTCACTTGTTTGGTGTTCTTTACTAAAGACGCTGCAGAATTTTCTTGTTTGAAATCTGATCAGCTTACAAACTTCCATTTATTATGTTCTATGTTTATCTTGTGTCAAAAGGGTTCAATGCTAAAAACTTGTTGAACAAGACGATTACATTCTCCTTGTGTGAATATGTGAATATCACTTAGAACTAATAATTGATCCATATATTACAGCCAGCTATCTTCTGAGCTTGTAGAAACTTTTCTTCAATTAACGGTCACTTTTCCTATAAATCGGTCCAACGCTCTAGTCAGTTTATATAAACGTTCTATTTCTCTACCAAAGGCATGACAAATTGACTTCTAAAGTACAGCACTTTCTTGTATTGTTGGCAATATCGCCACTATTTGCTGTAGGCAGATAACTAGTTATAAATCAAATTAAAAAGTTTTCACTTTTTTACTTGAAGGTAAGTTCATGGCTATTTTTTATTCTCTCTTTGTCTTTATTACTCTCCGTTTAGGGATTTTTTCAGAAACAAATAATATAAATCCTTTCAATTTTGGGTATTTTCAGCGAAGATTTTTTTTTTCTGAATTAAGATCTACAGATATCAATCGTAACATTGTTTTTCGTCAGAAACTTCCTTGGCCGACATTCCTTCAGCTCAGTATTTTAGGTTAAAGCAGTTATCATTGCTTTCCATCTTTTTTAATGGCAAGTATTCATTGTGTGACGGATCTACATGGTTTTCTACTAATTACTTCTTTTTCTTTAAATCAAAATATTTATTTCAACCAACCTTCATCTAGAAACCAAACGTGATTTATATAAATGAGGAATATTATATAAATTCGGTTTTCGCGAGTTGAGGAGAGTGAAGTGAGAAGTCAAGCTAAGTTAAGTGAAGTAAAGTGAAGAAAGTGAGCTGTCGACACGTAGTTGTTGACAAGTTAAACGAGGTTGATACGTTTGATGTGTGCAAAGAGAAGTGTTTAGTAAAGATTGAGAAGCAGTGAAATTAAATATTATGGAGCGTGGAGCCATCATCATTGGATCCAGCTAAAGATAGTGCCTGAAGTTCGCCGTGAAGGAACCGAAGCATTAAGGAATAAGGTATCGTAAAATTGATTAAGTAAAAGCTGATTATTAGTGTGCGGCGTAGTTGTAATTGAGCGTATTTAAGCTATCTTAGATTCAGTTGAAGTTCTGTAATATTATCCCCGCATTTGTATATATCACCTCTGCACTCTACCATTGTTATATACCTTAATTATAATTGTGTTGTGCTTGTTAATAATCAATAATAAGAATTAATAAATCAAATTAGATTGGCATAATGTCTATGGATTATTTAGTTCCTCCTACACATCTAGCCAGGTTTTCAGATAGACAGGAGGGTTCGGATGTAAGGGGCACCTACAGGTCACCACAATTGTAATTCTTGTTTTATCGTAAAATTGCTTTTAACTTATGTATTTAAATCCTACACAAATTTAGTGAATTTTATTTAGAAATATTTTATAATTAAAGACCTTGTAGAGTTTTCATATATAGTGTAGACTTTAACTTCATTACTTTCATTGTTTTCCTTGTTACTATTTATTGCTCACACATCCCTAAAAGTTTAAAATTATTTACTTTAAAGTTTTTGTCCTTTAAATAAGATTTAATTTCAAATTTGTTTGTTTAAAATTCAAGAAATGGAAGTAAAACTTGTTCCTTGAATGAATTTTTATGTTCTTCAATTTTAAACAAAAAATATATTTTTATATCTGATTTTATCAAAAAAAAAAAAAAAATCAGATGATAAACATGAAAAATTAATCTATTGTAAAATGTTATCAGTGGAGTATTTTTTTTCTTATAAAAATATGCATATTTCTATTATTACATAATTTGATTTTTTTCTAACAGAGACGTTGTTGTACATTAAAAAAATTTAAGAACATTTTAGATGTGTCGAATAAGAACAGCTCTAGACTTTCAAATTTATAGTTTAATTGATTATTAAATGTATGATAAACACATCGAAAGTTTTACTTAAGAGGTTATAACCTTTGGTTAAACTAAAATGAAAAATGCATGAAAAGATTGGACAACATGTATCATTTACACAAAAGCTGTATTCTTGTGAACAGTATAAATTTAATCGTTGATTTTACTTTATTTTACATTTTTGTGTGTGTTTGATCAATATATATGTATCCAATATACAGATTAAATATAGGTTTTGATAAATAAAATTTATAAATATTAAATATTATAATTGTTTTGACAAAATAGTTTTATCAATAAATATTTCTCTTAAATTATCCCTTTTAAAATAATTTTGTCTCTGGAAAATATATTTTGACACTTATAAGTTTTTATTTTTCTTTTGAATTACGTATAAGACATTTATTTTTGCTATGGGAAATAAAAAATTAAGTACTATTATATTAAATTCTAAAATTTGAAGAAGGAATTGTAATTTCACGTCAATCTCGTGATTTAATATGTGTTGAAAATTATGCTTCGTAATATTTTTAAATTAGTTTAAAAACAGTAAATATGGCCGGTTAAAATATTCCTTTCGCATTTTCAATGCTTATTGAAACTCAAATACCGAGTGAAATGTTTCAATTTGAATATTTTTAAGCCAATATTTTCTGGGTTTTTTCTATTTTATCCTATTGGGAAAATAGCCAAAAATTGAAAATATACCCGCCTCGCACATTCCAATGTTATTTTGCTACATGGTGTTTCAAATATACTTCAAGCTGTCTGTTTTCGTTTATCTAACGATAAATTCTGGTTTTAAAGCTGCGCATTGAAAACTCGAAAATTCGGTAAACAGAAAAAATGTTCTAGAAATTTCCATGGATTGCTTGCGTTTTATTTTCATGTTTTTTTTTCCAAAACAAGAAAGCAAAAAAAGAAGAAAAAAAATTTGAACTTAATATTTAGATTTGTATAATTTGGTAATAAAATATTTTAAATGAAAAAAATAATTAAAAAATAACAATGCAATAATTACATTCGAATTGACAGGGAAAAACTTTATGAAATTATAATAATAAATTCAGATAATTAAAATTCCTTTAATTAATCAATATATTATTCAATATTAATATATTTTAATTTAATTATGTTAATTGATGAAACATAAAACAATTTCGAATAATTTCAGTTGCTTGGAATACTTCCAAATATATTTCACTAATATTCAAATATTTTTACATAATGTAAGCTATTTAGAATCAAATGAAACGTATTTTTGGTACAATTTCTGTAAAATATATCCTATTGGGGATGATAATATCCATATATTAAATAACTTCAAAGATTAAAATCTAGCAGAAGTTGAAACAAATCAGCAAACATGACAAAACCATTAAAATTCATTTTGGGATTAAGAATATAATGACTTTTATACCTAAACTTCTTTATTTGTCGAAATATTTGTAAGTATTCATAAATCATGAGTTTTTCTTGAAAAATATTTTTACATTTTTAATTCAGTAGATTGTATAAACGTTACTTATGGAATAGGTATTTTTTGCTAAAATGGGTACTTATTCAGTAAGCGGAAAATAAATGTTTGATATGAAGGGAAAAAAAGAAAACTAATTATGAATAGCCCAATTATGGTAATCGTTGGTATAGTACTGGTATGGTAATCATACACGACTATACAGCAATGAAAAAAAATAAAAGAAATGATAATCTATTTTGTGGGGGATTCTGTGTAAGACGGAAGTTTTTGTTTTGCACTAATAATAACTGTACGCCCAAAATATGGAATGCATTTGAATATAAACCGCTCTTTTTTTCAATGTTATTGCTGCTGAAACTAGGGTGCAGCTTAGAATCGAAGGCAGAAAATTCGTTGGATGGGAAAAATTGAACATGATACTGATGGTTGAAGCAGTAGCAGTACCCTGTGTGCAATAGTTTTTAATACTAGTAAAATAAATTAATTATTCCCTTTTCATTAATTCTTATTTTAGTTTGTTTTAAATTCAAAAACAATGGATATCTCCTTCGGGACGAACGTCGCACCCGTTCACCGGCATGAATCACCGCCAGGAGACGAATGTCACGTCCCTAAGCCAGCATGTTTCTTCCTCACTGGCCTAGCGACGCACTGGTGCGCCAGGGATCTGGAACGTTTCTTAAGCTAAGTTTTTTGGTAATAGATGGCATTTATGTCCATAAGATTTGAGATACTTAGAGATCTGAGCTTCTACTCGAAATGAGAGAAATATTACTCACTTACACGTGGTTTTTGTGTTATAAACATAAGGGAAAAGGAATGTTTCCGAATTGAGTGCTTTACGATTGCTCTTGAAATGAACATGTGGTTTTTGTTTGTAGTGAAGATGAGAGATTTTTTTTTCACTAAAGCATTTGTGATTTGGGTTTTCAGTCTAGTTTTTTTATGAATAATTAGATTTGGTAGACAAAATTTGTCTTTTTTTCCCCGTACTTTTTTTACAAGGTCGACTTTTGCAAATGCTTACAATAAAATGTTTAAAAACTTGTACTTAAACAGAAAGTGGCTGAAGTAAATAAAGTATATTAATACGAAATATAATGAAAAGCATATGCCGTTCATATGATATACAGAACAATATTGAACAACGCGTTTATAATTCGGTTTTTTTTTTATGGATTTAGGCTTAACTACACAAAACCCTCCGGCCTGTGAGTGACACTCTCGATAGAAACCTCCGGCCCCGGCGGTACACACGCGTTTGCGTCCTTCGTCGTGAAAGGGATATCGATGAACCTTTTTACACCACTTTTAATTTTTTTCCATATGCACACAATGATCAATATTTTTTTAAAAATGACTTATCAGATCTCATTCTAAGAAAAAGCTGCATGAAAAAACATGTTTCCTACCAACTAAATCTTACTTCTCCAACAAGATTTATAAGCCAGCTAGTAATCTTTTATTCTATTACTTTGCGAAGAAAAATGATTCATTTTATTTGTAGAACAATTACTTAAGCATTTATATATATATAAAAAGTAAAAAATAATAAGTTTATATAAAAGTTGAATCAGTAAACAGTTTGCTGATGCTGATCGAAACATCAATCTCATAAGAAAATACATCCCCAAAAGTTTTTATAGTACAGAAGAAAGTATACCAATTAATAATATTGTATATATAAGACGTATAAATAATTGAAATAATACTGGAGGCACCTGGCTCCATTGTTCGGATCTGTTAGATATTAACAAAAAATACCGATCATAATGGTATCTATTATGATCATTATTTATACCACATAAAATGGTTGACAAATAACAATACTCACTAGAAGTTTCGCAATAGAATAAAATCGACTTCACTTCTTATGATTTTATTTCTAAGTAAATCTCAAATTTCAGTTTTTGTTAAAGATTATTTCAGCATCATACATAACCTTATTTTAAGGTAATGGGTTCGCGTCAATTTTTTTTTTATCAAATTTAAAAAAAATGTTCACAGAAAAATGTTAAAGAAAAATTATTTCAAAATAGATAATTTTCTACTTTTAAAATCAATTACTTTGTTTCGTTTTTTACTCCCAATAATCTACTTAAAATATTGGACAAAACTTAGTTTACGTAAATTGTTCATCTTCTTAAATTTTGCATCTTTTGTAAGCATTTAACTCAATTTTAAAATTCTACAATTGCTTTTTCTTTTCGAAAAATATTATAACTATGCCACTTTAAATTTTTAACTTTATTGAAGACTTATTCATATTTTATATAGGTGCGTTATTTTTATTCTAGCAGTTCAACAGACTTAATTGCACACTCTATACAAAATGGTTATGCACCTAATCCGGACGAAATTGAGAATGCAGACAGCTTACTAGAGAATTAGCAAATGATTATCCTCTGGTGGCCAGTGACAGGCTAGCGAAAATGGGCTGCGTCTGTCGCAATCGTAATTTTTACACTTTCTCTGGATAAACATGAGATAACGCGTTCCATTCTTAATTCTAATGAAACAAACAACTCCGAGGTAAAAGCAATCTTGGCACTCGCGTATGAAAATAGCACTTTATAGAACGGCAAACTCTTCTCCCATAGAAGAATACAATTAGTCTTTCCACGGATGAAATAAGGAACAAAAAGTCCTAGTATGTAAAGGACATGGTTGAGGGAATTCTCTTTCACACAAACAATTTACGTTTCTGCGTTTGTTTGTGAAAGAAATAAGGTAGGGGTCGTTGTGATCCCCACTCGCACTTCTTCGCTTCATTCTTCAAATATTCAAGAAAGTGGTTAGAATGCAATTTGTATTGTATACCTTACTTAATGTAAATAAATTTTAATTACTTAAAATTTGAAAAGAAGAATTTATGTAAAAAAACAGAGGTCATTTTGTTAAGAGTAGAAATGTAAGATAATGATTATTTAGATTATTTTGAAATCTTTTGAGATTTCTCACAAACTCTATATCACAAGTTAGAGCTCCAGCGCAGCGCAGTATACTGATGGTATATAAGATAGCAAAACTTCGAAAACTAAAGCATAACTTCCGTGTGTATGTGATCCTGTAGATCCACGTGGACTGCTTCAATGCTTCACATTGGGATTCGTGAGCAAGACAGTGGCGTAACGTACACCCCCGCAACTCCAGCATCGGGAAGAGGGCCTAAGGTTCTAGGGGGCCCAAAGCCTGACTGCCGCCAAGTACCTACTCTTTTTAAAATATAACTTGGAAGGCCAAAAACCTGACTTTGCAGAAAGGCCCAATGTTCTCAGTTACGCCACTAAAGCAAGCTGTCTTCATTTGAGAGACATCACGCAAAAGGAAGCAGGTTCAAATACACAGATCTTTCGATATTTGAGTCGGAACGATACTATCTTCCTACGATGCTTTACAGGATTCTGTGGTTGAACCATAAAAGCTTGCAGAATCAAATATGCAGCAATCGGTCAAGAGTGACAAAAGAAGGTGATAACAGGGTGGCCATAAAAGCAGTGTCCACAGTTCTTGAATTGACATGTAATCGGAACACCAGTGACTACAATGAATATCACTGTGCAAGATGATTCAGCAATTGCAAGGGAAGGGTCGTTATCAACCAACGCATTATTGATTAATTTTTTTTGTTTTGTTCTTGTAGCTATATTTCCAGAATAAAGTATTCAGTTTTAAGATATTCTCAATTTATATGTCGTTGTTGTTGTTGCTTATCCACTTGGCCTAGTCCACAAACTAGACCAAGTCCAAGAGACTGTGTTGCTTAATCAAATTAAAAACAACATCCTCCTCATTCGATAATTTCCCCATAGAGGCACCAATGCATGCAATGATATGGGAGGGAGAAGCCATAGCCGAACAGTGGCAAGAAGCATAAGTCTTCTCAGATCCATTAAATATTAAACTCTTGATGTGACCAGTCCTAAGTCTAGATAAAGTGGCCTGAGCAAGTCTAGAACAGGTGCACTGCAGGGACCAATACCGGACACTAAACGACATACCAGGCATGTTCAGGTGACCTCCAAATAGTTTTGATCTTGCCCGTGAACAGGGAGTGAACCTCTCGGAAGCTTGTAGTTCAGAGGAAGAGGCAGTGGGAAGTTTGCTGCCCTCCCAAGCAAGCAGATCAGCAACTTCATTTCCATAAACCCCAACATGCGAGGGTATCCACTGAAAACATACCGAACTGACCTGGGTCAATGCAGCTAATTTTGAAAGTATATCCTGCCCCAACATATCCAGGATCAATTTATAGACACATCCCATCTACTATTTTCCATTATTAGTATATATTCTTCATGAGTAGCGTTTTATAGCTTGTACATGAATTTATACGAAAATAAGCATAGTAAATGTCTTTTTTTTCTGTGAATTATTTATCAGATACTCAATTGAAATTCTCATGCTTGATTAATATAAATTATTTTTAAAATTTCGTGCATAGATGTTACGATAAAAAACGATAATAGTTTTTGAAACTACGGAGATGCTTATAAAAATACAATTAGTTTTCATTCGAGTATTATAGTTTGGTTGGAGAAAATGTTATTCTAGAGTCGAATACCAATTTCTTAAATGACTTGTTATAAAAGTTTAAATAAAGCATAAAATCTAGGCTAGGATATAATTTTCCCAATTTTCATCTCACGTCTCTTGAGGAATTTGAGGCCTGTTTATTTTAAGGATCCGGCGTAATTTTGCATGGTGATTTGTATGGATGTAAACTCTTAGATATATGTGGCGAGATCCTTAGAATTCATAACAACACTAGCACACTATTATGACTATTAGGTTTGTAAGAAAATTAAACAAGATAAAACAGCATATCAAAATTCAGCCGAAAAATGAAATAAAAATTATAAATATATAATTCACACGCGCGTGTTTATTACTATATATATATTGTCATTAATCATTTACTAAATTGAATAAATCTTATAGAGATAGATAACAAATAGAAACATAACACGACAGTATAGCCAAAATTAGATGCTTATAGGTGTAAAATGAATATGGTGATGCTTATAGATGGTAGTAGTGTTGTCAAAAGGATACCAGAGTTCAAAGTCACTGGTATTTGGAAACGTGGAAGCCCAAGGCTGAGAGGGACTGACTCAGCTGAATCGGACTTTAAGACTATAAATGAGAAAACCTGGAGAAGGAAGGTGTGAATGAGAGGTCACTGTGGAGGACACTTCAAAGGAAGGCACTGGCCAAAGAGGAGCTGTCTTGCCGGATATGGTGAGGATGATGATAGGTGTATAATACTGTCAATACTGTAATTAACTGTTAGCTTTAGGAGCTAAGATTGTTGGTTTAAATATAGTTTTAGAAACAGTTTATATTGATTTTTAGAAAAATATGAAATATCAAGTAATCTTCAAATTGCAAAGCAAAAGATTAATTAACCAAGCTGTGAAAAGTAAAGAGTTGTATGAGTGGAATATGTGACAATTAAAAATAATTTACTTAGATAATTTAGGTAAATAAATATAGAAAACTTATTTAATCAGCATTATCAAAAAGTTTATACTTTAATGATCTATATGTACTAGTTTTTCTATAATTCTACAATTAAATTTTATTATCATTTTAAAACAACACTCTCCGAAAAATGCAGAATTGTTTTAAAAAAAGCATTTTAATTTCTTCAAATATATTCCTGTGATAAGGAATGGCTACCAAGTTTTTAATTCTATTTATTAAATAAATCAAGTAAACTCAACCCGAAAAAAATACACTTCTGCTCATTTATATATATGTTTATTTCGCCTGAAATATATACGAAAAATATTTCTTCCAAGAACCAGAAAGTAATGCTTCTCTAACGAGAATTTAAGAGAACTCTCATTATTCGCAAATAGCGCTTGAATGCATAAACCTTTTAGCCGCCTTCTCATATCGAGGTTATGTTGGTATTTATTATACCAGATAGTGTTAAGTCTAGCGGAAGAGGAAGTAACTTAAATCCGGGTTCACCGACTAGAAGAGAGTTTACACAAATTCGTTACATGGGATCTGAAACTGGTCTTAAAAAACGCTTACATCTCATACTGCAATTTTTTTATGATTCTATTGGCAATGGATTCTTCAATACTATTTGAACAACTTCGTTTCAGATGGATAAAGAAATTTCTGATGTAAGAAGGTCAGGTCTTATTTCTATGGAATTCGATTTTAAAGGGTTGAAATCCGATAGTAAAGGAGAGACGATTTTTCCGCCACTGACTTTGGCGGAAAAATCGAATATGAATAGGTTTCTCTTGGAGGTTTTGTAACCTGTTGAAGTAGAGAAAATGTCATGAAAGCTTGTTTTTACTACGGTCAAGCAAAGCAATTTTTAGATATTTTGCTTAGGCTAAAATTCTAATGTTTTGCAGCAGTGATTTATTTTGTTGGTGGCCTTTATGTCGTGATGCATAATGTGTGTTTTTGCTTACATCACTCATTATCATTTTTGGTTTTATAAATATATAACATTTTGCTGCAAAACTAAAGGCATTTTTGTATGAGCAGTAAAATTGTATTATTATGCTGCGAATATTTTCGATAAGTGCAATTATTTGGTGACTTAAATTGTGTGGTGTTTCTTTGTATAGTATTAATTGTTTTTCCGTTCTAAAGGTTTGTAAGAATACGCAATAAAATCTTAACAAGAGATTACTTTTAGTTTAAATAAATATACTCCACTTTCATTTTGATTACATATATATAAATAAAATAAATTTATATATATGTCAGGTTTGAAAAGATTAGCTTTAAAATTAAGGGAGTAAGAAATAAAAATAGAGCGAACTCTTTATCATCGCGTAAGGATTTGTGGGTAAGTAAGCCTATTTAAAGGTGGAGTCGAGCGCTGACGAAGGCGAACGCGTACTGGAGAGAAGTAGCTGGTGGACTCCTGGCCGGATTACCGTCTATTGTTCTATAGTGTTGCGCGCCTAATGGACGCCATATTGGATATTAGATTATTATAGAAGAAATAAAGAAGAGTTTGTTATAGAATGCCTCATCATTTAACCCGCAGGCCTGGGGCCTGTCATATATAATATATATATATATTAAGATTATTCATTTCCTGGTGCTCATACTTTTCGGAAGAATGTCCATGCCTGGTAAATGTGTTTACTTTAATTTCTAAGTTTCATAACACATAAATATGGTGACTAATGCATTAAATTTTGATTTTTTTAATAAATATTGCGTTTTCACTCGTTAACGTAAGGTTGTTGCAGAGTATACATTTACTAAACTTGGGTTAAGTCAGTGCTTCTCAAACTTTCAATATTTTCCACCCAATATCCATTCATAATTTTCATCATCCCCCTTTCCATACAACAACAATGTATTGAATACAATAATATTATACTTTGATGCTAAAGCTAAAATACGACCTCTCAAATGCCACCAGCGTATATAAAAATCTCACTCAGCTAAATCATTATTTCCCCCCCCCCTTCCACGGCGTCTCTCACGCAGTATGATCTTTTCTGTGCCCTGCTATCCATAAAATTATTCAGAAGGCTTTGGAATACAATAAAAGAACCTTTGCAGTGTTTGCGAAGGTGGATTAGGGAACGAATCGCGTAACTTTTAATCGGTAGTTAAGGGATTAATTATAAGACATACAACTTATCAAGATAAGTATTAATTTTTGTATATAATTTTATATATGATAAGACCACGGTGTCCCTGGTAATTAATATGCTTGGTCTTATCTTAGTATTGTTAAATTAATTATAAAATACATTGTGCAGTACTGATACATCTATAAGTGCATTGTATCAGTTTAAATGTGCATTTTATTTTTTACAATGTCAGAATATATATATATATTTACTTTCAATAAATTAGTAATTTTTTAAAAATCTTTTGTTTTCGTCTTTTCAATATGCTCGCGCCCCCTTGTAGAGTTATCACGCCTCCCAAAGGGGGGGGGGGTGCCCCACACTTTGAGAAACGCTGGGTTAAGTAAATCCTAATACACATGAATACATTCTTATCATAAATTAAATAAAAAGGCAATTTGCAACACATGTGTTACATGTGTCATTTCAGTTGATCCTAATAGAAAAATGAAATACTCTTTAATTTAAAGCGTCTAGTTTTTCGGGAAAACCGAATTTAAAGTTTAAATTAATCATTTATTAATCTTTTTTTTGTCATTTTTTTCCTCCTGATCGTCAGCACGTACGTCCTATGTGTGTGTCTCACTAATCCCGATATCTTGAAAAAATACCTTGCAGGAAATAATTAAAATCGAAACATGTCACTTTCAAAAAAGTAGTAATTCGAAAATGTACATTGAAGAACCAAAGCATTATGAACACCTACACAATAGCACGTTGCACCACTTTCTCCCAGCAAAGCTGCTACATTTCGCATTGGCATGGATGACACAAGTTCTTGATAGATGACTGGAGATAGGTTGTACCAAAAGGCTAATCAGCAATTAAATTAAGTCCAGTTATTCTAACATGCTGTCTTTTTATGAAAACCCAAATGTGTTCTGTCAGATCTCCCCAGACACACGAAATTTTTAATTCTGGGAAAACTGTTTGCTTGTTACCAATGACCTTGTCAGTATCCTCCTATATGACAGTCTTCATGGGAACAAAATGTACTTGTCATCTCTCTCTATCTCTTTTGGGAATGACAAGCAATTTTTTAGAATCTTAAGGTTCTTGGGGTGACTGAGCTCCCCACGCTACCACATTCGTCTATGAACAGGCTACAGTTTTCCCCTGTAAACAACTTAGTGGTCTTATTATAGTTTATTAATGTAATGAACACTCACTCACACACACACATAATATAAATAAAATGGGCAGCTGCAATTTCTATTGAATGAAGGTGAAACTGAACAAGCAAGGGAAAACTTGATGAAAAAGTATTGGATATTAATCATGATAGCGAAAATAAATTTCAGAAAAGTGATAAACATGAAACTTTTGAGTTGAAAGGTAAGTTTTCAAATGCCATCCATCCATCAAGAAAGATGTGAAGGCAAAAGTGTATCGCAAGACTTACTACCCCCTACCAAAAAGGACAATCAAGAAAAAGTTCAACATGCTACTTGTGAATTATCACATACAACAAAACTACAATAACTTGAACAAAATATGAGAATTTTGCCTGCAAATATCATTCCTGTAATGTTACTGAAAAGTGTCTGTGATTTGTGTAATTGAAATTGAGTTTGATGATTTTTGATAATTTCGTTTATATTTGACCTAAAAATGTTAATTTCACTCTCATTTTGTCATCTACCTATAAATTGTCGATCTTTTTTTTTAGTGTTTTTATATTTGTTAATGCTGAAAACCCGAATTCACGAAAACAAACGGTAGAAAAATTGAAACAATATTTTAAAGCTTTTTGGTTATTATGAGATAATATTCAAAAGTTCTCTTTCGATTTATAAAGAGAGAGACACAGAGAAAGAAAGAGGGTGAATAGGTAGAAAACTTTTTAAAAAATGTTTAATCTGAGTAGGATGTCATTACTCATACGAATAAAAGGTTTATTTGAATTTCATAAAATGAAAATTTAGAATTGTAAAACGGCACAACTCAAGGAGTAGTGTGGCAAGGTTATTGCTGGTCAAGACAGATATTTTTAAAGTCTCGGGTTAAGCCAACCTGCTTGTAGCCGAACCACGAGTTAGCGGAGTCCTACTGAAAAAAATCTCAAAATTCCTTTCATTTCCAATGCTAGGAGATGCTACCACTGTAAAACAGGGCCTTTTGCTTAAAATCTTAAAGATTCACAAATGATTGAAAATTAATATTTATTAAAAATTGTTAGTCTTACTATATAACTTATTTTTGGTAGTTTATTTTCCAATCTTTGTCTGAATTGTCTTCCGTTTCTTAAATTACACTATTTAAAAACAGCAATACAATTTATGTAATAGTAATTCCATTAAACTTTTTGAATAAATGAATATTTATAATAATAAAAAAAAATATCTCCTTCGTATTAAAATATCAAAAAAAAATTGGACTTAAACTTTCAGTGAAATTAAGCCAATTTATTTATAAAATATATTAATATAATTTTTTATACGAAGAGTAATATTTATGAAGGAGAATATTGAAAGATTGATTGGGGGGGGGGTGTTAAAAAGTGAATGTAGTATTAACTATACGCTTAATAAATTACAATAATACTTAAAAATAATTTAGTAAAAAAATAATAATTAAACATTGATTATTTGAATCTTTTGATGAGATTTTATACATTTAGTACCAATTATAGTAAACAATTTATATCGGACTTTAATAATTGCATATTATCGTTCACTTCCAGCATTAAGTTTTCAATATATGGATTCAGAGATTCTTTCTTCCTTCCTTTTTTTGACATTTGATAATGTTTCAAATTTCAATATATTTTCGCATATCGGAAAAGTTTTGTGCCCAAATATGATTGCATTACCGATTTACATAATCTGCATTTCTCAGTGTTTTTATTTCACCTAATCAATGAAGTTTTTTGTATAAAATAAATATATTAATATAAATAAGGGTATTTACTATTTTCAACTGCATCTTAATTCGTTATATTTGTATGAAAACTACACCTTAATAGAATAGATTTTTTTTTTGTTGAAAAATAACAGTTTTTTTATTAATTTTTCTTAAAACATTTTAATTTACTAACATTTTTAAGTTTTAGAAATTACTTAATTTTTCATACTTAATTTTCTGCTTAAAAGGGTTAAATTACTTTCAAACCACTTCATCACTTCAACCTTAACCTTACAGCTTTTCCGCAACTTTGTGGTAGCCGAGTGGTCAGTGTCCCAAGCTCATGAAAGGCGTATTATGGCTGAAGACATACCGTGAAGAAGGGCTGATGTACGTTAAATCTGTCGTGATTCATAGTCCTCACGTTAGTGTTACATGTAAGTTTGCAGAGTGAGGTAGCAGCTCAAATTATCTCTTGACTGAGGAAAACAAAAACATGGTCCATCACAAAAAAAACAACCTCTCACATCGTTTTAAGGTGCACAGTTAGTAAATTTCATTCCACAGCCTTGCAGCTTTTTTTCTTAAAATAGCTTAAAGGCAATATTGTCTCCGCGAAAAATAATATTTTTGCCAATCATTCCGAATCTTACTCAATCCTAGGCCGTAGCTCCTATTCCAAAACTATTTAACCCCTTAAGAAGTCTTTATTTTCTGTTCAAATTATTCCAAAAACGATACACTTTCGCCCTCAATGTTCCGAGAAAAGCACATATTTTTATTGCATAGAACTAAGCATAATACTTAACAGGATGTGGAAATGGAAGAATTATTTCAGTACTATGGACACAAACTGCATCTCATAAAAGCCACAAACACTTATAACTTCACTATAAGAATGAAAAAATATTTACAAATCAAAGATAGAATGAAAAAAATATCTGTGCTTCTACAGCGTACGGGTAAACCGGTTGTTGCAAGGTTTTTATAGGGTAGCAAAGCGTATTTCTTCCAGGCAATTCACAAACTTTTTGAGCCAAAATGTAGCCCAATTTCGCCTACAAATATTATTAATATTGCAAACTTTTTGGAGTGCAACGAAAGTATTCTGCCATTTTAAAATTGGTACGCATGTCATGTGATTGCATCCCTCATACAATATATTAGAGATCTTAAATTATGTATTATTGATTCATCAAAGCTGACACTTATTAGCTTAAGTGAATCACTTTTTGAAATGTGAATTCACAACTTAGATAAATTACTGTTTTATTGCATATTTTAAAAAATTTTTGAACTTCACACAGTTTAATGTTAGAGTTATTAATTTCGTGCATATTTGCAGCTTATTATTAATTTTTGAAACATAATTTATGTACAAAGAAATAAACGTTGTTTTATAAAAATTTGAAACATTTATCGCTTTTTCTTTTCAAAAAAAAATTTGATTTAATATTGATAGACTCTTTTGTATTTGACCTGATTTTTTGCTTATAAACATCAAAATATTTTGCAAGTTAAGGTAGTTGTGATATTTTAAAAGTGTTCCATTTTAAAAACTATGATTAATTATTGATAAATTATCATTGTACACTTTTTTAAAACAAATATTTTGGTTTTTTTTAGTTAGCTTAAAACAATATGAGGAAGAGCAAATTTTTAAAAAACAATATGAAAAATATGTTTTTTTACCCCTATCTATTCTCATTATATTTTATATAAAAATGATAGCCCCAATGAATAAAAACAATAACATTTTATTTATTTGTTACGTGTCATCTCATAAACGTACACAATTAGCACAGTTGTTTCTCTGAACAATCACACTCTCCATTCGTTATCACATTTCAATGCTTTGAATAAATGAATAATATGAATTTTTATCAGGGGTAAAAATGTTATCGTCTTTTAACAAAGCATAGATATTTCGTAGGGGAAAAATTTACAATTAATTACTTTCGCATCGTGTAAAGCTATCACAAAAAACTGTTTTGTTTGTAAAAGTGAATTTTTTAGCGTCACGAGCCTAAAGTGCATGATAAATTAGCTACCAAATTAATTTTCCAAAGACAGTCCTTACATTTATCATATTTTTCCTTCTCTCTAAAAGAAGAACAATTAATGTTGCCTGCGTCGTGTTTCTCAATGAATGTGCTTGAATATTTTCCATTGAGATCTGTTTTTAACGATCTTCCTATTAAGAGTAAAAAAAAAAACTTCATTAACATATGTATATCTTGAATTTAAAAATATTATGCTTGTATTATTAGACGGGATGGATTTTTTTTTATCAAAAAACCAAGCACTTAGTGTTTATTAATAATAAGAAAAAAGCAATGTTTAAAATGGACGTATTGTTGAATTAGCAAAGATGCACTATTTATAAAGACGAGATGAATGATGTTAAATAATTTTTTTTATCGAAGACAATTGTTAGTGTTCGAGCACTTTTTCTTTAAATTTATCTATTTTTGTTTTGTTTCAAAACTTGTAAAATTCAAAAAATTTACACTTTTTTCAGCAGTTTCCTTATCATCATATATTAATCAAAAAGACAGAATATTTTTGGATGAAGACGTGTTTATTATCTTCTGTAGTGAATTTAATACACTTGAGGCTTAGTGTACTTATATAAATATAAAGAAAATTAAGTGTACGTAGATTTCTATTTAATATGGTGCTAAATTTTGTGTGGTACCTATTCAACTCCAAGCTATATATTATAAAATAGTTTTTCTTTTTTCGTAAAGTAAAAATAAATGAATATTATGAAACAGAAACTTTATATATATAAAAATTACAGTGTACTAAATATAATATACCTACTTCATAACCTAAACTAAAAATGATTTTGAGATTATATGAAATAGAAAAATAATTTTTTTTCATTTACTTAACACAGCATTTCTCAGACTATACGGCATGATAACCCTATGCGCAAGCATATCGAAAAATCAAAAATAAAATCTAATATAATTATAGATTTACTGAAAGGAAATAAAACAAAAGACATTCTGAAATAATAAAAATAAAATACACATTCAGACTGATATAAGATACTTATAAATGTATCAGTACGACAAAAAGTATTTGATAAGTAATTAACAATACTAAATTAAAAAAAAGTTTAGTAATTACTCGTGACTTCCATGAGCTTGCCATATACAAAATTTAATACTTATCTTGATAATCTGTGCACTTTATAATTAAAGTCGCAGTGTAGTTTTAGCGTCAAAATACACTATGATTGCATTCAATACATAGTTGTTGCTTTGGAATAATTATTACTGTCAATATATGTAATTTTCAATCAAGATTAATATTATTATTAACTATTTTGCTTTGCGCAAATAGATATATCAGTGGGCAAATAGTATATCTTTAACTTTTTTATAAATTTTTTCATGATGATTTTATAAATTTTTTTCTACGTAAGGTATAGTCAGTAAAAATGGGTCGTAAAAAGTAGAATTTAACTAAAGAGGAGTGTGAAGAGTAATTTACTTAAAGGTTCATCTCTACCTTCCAGTGCTTTCTCGAAAAATCAGCGTAAGTCATAGATCGTAAGGTTACAAATTTCTCCAGTAATTTCCAGAAGTATCCATATGACCACCAAGTCAGCAAAAATGGTCGCCAACATGGTCACTAAGTTGTCATATTATGCAGAGATGAAGACTTAAAATTTATTTTTTCTTGCTTATAATATATTGAAAAACATAATGCACATAAATTACAGTTTTACAATTTAAGCAATGAGTAAGAACAGTTGTATAATTTGTTCAATGGAGGTTGATCGGCCGTTAGACGCATCAGATATTTGATAGAATTTCTCTCTGGAAAAAAATATTTGAAGAATTTATCTTTGGAAATTTATATTTCTAAAGCAGTATGATAAATTTTAAATTTTATAGACAAATACTGCTGTTATGAGAACATATAGTTTTATTTAAAAATAAATTTTTTCTTCACAATTGTGATCGGTGTAATTCGTATATTTATATACCTAGATATAATATTACATTTGACGCAACCTGGATTTTAATATATATATCATCCGTTTTTATTACTTTAAAATTAAAACATAATTTCAAATACTGAACTCCAATACAGATTGTTGTGGGAAATAGGGATAGCTAATTATTTATGCAATTATATTTTATTCAAAACATTCACCAGAGATGAAGATTTTAATTAAATTGTCATCTTTTAATATCTTTGTAAAAATAACGTTACATACTGTTTGTTCTGGAACATGAAAAAAAATTTATTGTGAATCACACGTGAATCATAAAATATTCAACACTTCTAAACAAATCTAATTAATTCAAATTATCGAATGAAAATACAATATTTGAATTAAATTCAATGCTATGTCAATCAGTTTTTTTAAAAAAAAACATTAGTAAATAGGGCACAGTTCACATTGAAACAAAATACTTTTATCGATTGAGATATATACGAGACTTGATTTGAGTGTATTTTTGAAATATTCCCGCAACAGCGCTGTAATCAATGTTCCAAACATCACCATTATCTCTTTCATTCAGCTATCGGCTAGCTACAGACTTCGTTACCGAAATATTCACGCTCATAAAACGAATAAATTTTTTTAAAATAAAAGATGCACATTTTTTGACAAACAGTTTTGTAAAACACATACAAATATATATGCGTGTGTGCATGGGCGTGTGTACCCCTGAAGAAGTCACATGATACAGTGGAGGGTGTCTCCCACCCATCATTGGTATATGTATTACACCGGGTTTGGTTCTAGCACTCAAATGGGACAGAGGTTCTCAGACTGCACTGCCCTGTTTTACTAATGGTCACATCTGGTGCCTCTCGTTTTCAGAAAGTACGAAGGTCCTCACCACCCGTGACAAGTATCATCAGGTTTTCTCACATTGGAGTTATAGGAAAGCTATATATTATAATCCCCTTCTTATGATGGATTTTTTTTATCTTGATCAATTTATGAATCTTGTCTAAATTCGTCAATCTGTTGTTGTTGTTGCTCATCTCCATGTCTAGCCAAGCTAGATCAAGTCCATGATCTCATTCACTCGCAAAAAGTCCAACACCATAAGAGGGTCATTAGACAGATTTTGTTTTGTAAGCCCCAGACAGTCACACACAAGAATGTATTCTCTAGATGTCCAGCCGGCAGAACACCTAATACAAGTCGGGAAAACTTTGTTTCCATCTTTAAAAGTCAAAGTTTGGAGGTGGCCACTCCGGAAACGAGATAAAATAGTTCATTCCTGCCTGCTGCATTCAATGGAAAGAGAACAACCAGGGCGTTTAGCTTCATACCAGTGATGAGCAGGAGGAATAGACGATTGCTTGTTGTTAATGTAAGTGGAGTGCATTTCTTAATAGGTGAGAGAGGCCGAGTTCCTAGGCTATTGAGCTGTGCCATCTTTTGCTAGGGCATCAGCAACCTCATTACCCACGATGTTAACGTGTGAAGGAACCCATTGTAGATGGATCTCGCGAGAAGATGAAAGGTGTTTTAGTTTCTCTAAAATAGCCACCCCTGTGTTATCACCCACCTTATGCCAGTTAAAAAGATGTTGGATGGCATTGCAACTGTCAAATAATATCCAGATGCTGTTCGAACCAGGAATTGAGAATGCCTGTATATATATAAGGACTGTATCAATAGCAATGAGAAATTCGTCAGTCTTTAGGGGATTCGTCAGTCTTAGTTGTGTTGTTTCTCATCCACAAATGTTTCCTACAAAAATTAAGGTAAAATTATTTATTTGATGCTGCTCCATTTAAAAGAATGAATGCGAGTAAAAGTACAATATAATGTTATTTAAATCATTAATAATTAATTTCAATAAACCTTTATAAACCAATTATACACAGGGCTTTATTGAAAGAATTAGATTTTTATAATTTATAGCAGAAAGAGAAGAAGCTACAAACATTTTATATTATTTTTTTGATATTTTGTGTAGAATTTTTGCTTGATGGTTTTCCATCTTTGGTACTCACATATTGTTAGCCACTTTTCGATGTCATTTACTCCGTTTATTAAGATGTTACACAAATGAGTTCATCACGATCTGCTGTTTCTAGGCGTTTTAATATATTTCATACAAATAACTGCCGAAAGCCTTTGACATAGATCTGGATTCGAAATGTCAGCATAAAAAAAAACATATTTCACTGCTATAAATCTTTCACAAGTTAAATTTCTAACTTTTTCGGCTCAAAGAAGGATAAAAACTATTGCCCCTTAGATTGTTTCAAATAATTATTCTACAAGAAGATCTGGAATAGGTGTTATTACATTACCCAGACATGTATTCACAATAAAGGACTCTACATAAATTCCTCTCTGCTTGTGCTCCTTAATTTACAATACAAAATCAATCCCCTTTTTGACACCGTGTCTACGCATTATCTACTGGATTGAATCTTCCTGAGTTTGAGACTGTATTCTTCTGGATGATCCCAACATCGAGAAATTGACAGATATAAAATATAGGTTCAAATTCTTGTTTTATAATTCGAATTTTTGGGGAGAAACTCTTTGTAATTGAGGTAAGTTCCGACGTCTCCGATCTATACCTATTGATAAATATGTAAGAGTTCAATATTTCATTCTAATATAATAGCCACAGTGTCCAAAGTTTTCTTTATAGAATATGCTTGAGATTACTTTGTTGAACAGATAGCAGCCTTTACTTTTTCTTTGAAGATCTCTGAACTTTACAGCAAGGCTTACTTCCTATTCATAAGTGTGATAGCTTGATTGATACCCTTTTTATGTACCTTGATTTCTGGTAGTATATATATGGTTAACTAGGTAAATATAAGCACTAAGTTAATATGGGCTCATTTAAGCAAATACCATATTACTCGGAATGATTTTGAGTTGGTGCATTTGTAATGCGGCGTTGGCAATGCTCAAGTGTCATGACAAATGTGTGATTTGTTTGCTTAGCGCGGTTAAACAGAATTGAAAACAGACTATTCTCAATGTAAGATGTAAGTACAGCTTCCTCATACTTGAAATTGAGGTTTTTGTTATATTTTAGCTATCTTACTTAAGATTCAACACGCAAAATTAATTTTTACAAGAAACATATAAATGGCTGTTATCTTATGTGAGTGTTATATCTGTTGGTGGGAGCGGATAGTTTCGATCTTTCTCCCTTCGACAACAGAAACGCCAATTATTGAATAAGGTCACTGGAGGAAATATTGGTAGTACAATTAAGGGTAATATGGGCAATACCAAAATTTGATGAATCAATGCTTTCCAACCCTACTTTTGTACCATCCTCTCTTTTTACACGTCCTTCCACAAACCTCTTCCGTATAATAATTTTGGTCAAAATACAGCAGCACATATTGTCCCTATTGAATTCTCGCAGTCAGCATCACATCATTTTTAGAGGAGCTGAATCCAATTCTAACACTGGAAACAACCTGCGGAATACGTGGAAGATGTAAGAATGTTGCAAGAGAGTTGAAAAAGTGCAGAAGGTCTGGTTCTACGAAGAAGAGAGTTGACAATGGAGATTGTAGATAAGGTGAAGGGGCAAATCGCATAGCAAATCCTGCATTTGTCCTGTTTGTGGTGCTAACAATTATGATAAAAACCACGGACAGGATTGAATGCTATGTTGTGACTCTTGTTCATCCTGGTTCCAGAAGGAATGTGTCAATTTACATGGTGACTCCTTCTATTGTAATGAGTGTAGCGTATGATAAAACGGCAACTCCTCATTGAGTTTTGGTTTTCATTAAATGTTAATTTTGTTACTTTGTAATAATTTTTGTTAATTTAACAGTTTATTGAATTCACCATTTTATTATTTTTAATTTATAAATAAGAATTTGGACATTTTTTGTGATACAAGTATTTAAACAACAAAGGTTTGAATTTACTTCTTATCTTTTGCCAAACACGTAGTTTATGTAAAAACGCATTTTCGTTTGGAAAAGATATATGTAGAGATTTTAGTTTCTCTTATCTTTTATATAATGCGACCTGCTCATATTTCCGGGAATTGTGCCCATATTACCTAAGGTTTTAGTCAAACATGGGCAATTGCGAAATTGGTCTTGGAGCTTCTTTAAACACGCAGCTACTAAAGTTAGAGGTTTGTTCATGTACCATTAGAAAGACCATACTCTAAAGTTTGAAATACCTTAATTTCGGAAAAATGGAAGGTATTCTAATGTATCCTATTTTCAATGAAATGTGTTGGTGCCATATGTTTCAAGTTTCCCTTATAGTGTAATAAAATAAATGATCCGAACTGTTCAGCATACCACTGATATATTGTAAAATTGGTTTTAAAATTATTTTCTCTCAATATTCTAGTCAACAAAAACATGAATTCTTAAATAGACCAGGAAATACAAGGATTTTTCCAACAATACACATTGATAGATTTTTTGTGAAATATTAATCCCACGATTCCATCAAATTACTGCTATCCAACCTACTTTGAATATTTGTCACCATAGCAACCAAACACTTATCCAGAATTAGGGGCGTCATTGAAATTTATATATGTACATTTTTCTAATTACTTAAAATGAAAACACTTCTACAGATTGAAATATGAACTTCTGCTTAATAAAACGAATGAAGAAAATTTGGGGGGGGGGGATTAGATAAAATACTAATGATTTTTGAATAAACATATTTTTTTATAAAGAAACTCGCAGTTTTTTTAAAAAAAATACTTTGCATTTTTACTTATATTTTTTCATTTATAATTTTTCTTCAAATTGATATTTCTAATGTTCAAATATTTTATTGTGGTATTTAAATGAGCTAAGAATTTTCAATGCTTTTAAAATGTTTAATTTAAGTTTTATGTACTCTTTTAACAAAAACACTTTTATAGGCAGTCAATCGGCTAAAAATCTTCAGATTATCGATTTTGAGATTTTGATATTTTTAAAATCTCCAATTCATGACGTTTCCAACGATATAACATATTTGGTAATGGTGAATAAGAAACATGTCAAAATGACTTTTAAAAAATAATCAGCTGTTTAGCCCCTCCTATTTGACAGTTAAAAGTATAAACATTGGCTTTTTAAACCTGGGGAAGAGTTGCAAAGCCTGTACTTATTTTATTTATTCATACGCAATTAATTTTAGATAACTGTATATTAACTGTAATTTTAACTGTTAGATTTGCTAAAAACTTTTGGAGCCAATTTTGGATTTAGTGGTTTTAGTGATTTGAATGTTATATTTAATATTTAGTGATTTTTACTGAAATTAAGGTATATTCTTTACTTTAAAATAAGTTTTAATTAATTATTTTTACTGATTAGTAAATCTTCGTGTGTCTAAATAAAGTGTTAAAAAATTGTTGAACTATTTGAAGGTAGAACTATTTGTGAAATTTAAAATTTTAAAGTTGCCTTTCATTCAAGAAAGAAATTTAAATACTGGATTGTGACCAGCTGAAAATTGCTGCTGATGATTATAGTATACCTAATGAATATAACATAAATGTAAATGCTTCAAAATAATTTTAAAAGAAATTTCATATCTAATTATGAATGATGAAGATAACATTTAATTATCCATAATAAAGAGAAAATTAGCAATATAAAGTTGTACAGAAAATACTTACTTTGACAAGGAAAGATTTTTTATAAAAATTACTGTTTTCTAAAACCTTTTTTAAAAATTGTGTAAATTTATTGTAGCATATACTCTATGTTTCTTAAATGCAATTGCGTATACTGAAGTGACATTTTTGAAATATTCTGAAAACATTTAACTAGAAAGCAGATATTTTAACAAAAATATGACCTTTTTCAATAAATTCATAATGATACTCGAACTAAAAGTTTGTCTTTATATAAGAACTAATTAATATATTTAAAAAATTCACTTCATGATAAATATAAATGTCTAATTAAAATATACAGTCAAAATTGTGAGTCTTTATGTTTAATAGTTTCTGAGAAAAAGGTCTGAGATTGATACATCAAATGTGATGTTTATTGTCTTTGCGGGAACCTTGTTACATACAGAAAAATACATAAATTTCATGTTTAAAAACATAAAAATAGTTTTGTTTTAGCTGTTTCAGAAATCATTTTTCCAGTTTAGAGTAACTTTTAAAGTTTAAAACTTGGAAACTGTGTCTGCAACGACAAAAACTATAAAAAAAAAACTTTACAAAAACCTAATGAAAAATTTCGAAATGTCATAATCAGGTATAACCAAAAAGAATCCCCAAATTCATACCAAAACCATATTGATACATTTTCATATATTATATTTATGATACTGTATGGTCAAATTTGATTGCATGTAATGCATCAAAGCTAAAAATTTCACAGATTGATACAGAATTTGAGAAAACTGATGTAAATCTACAAAATAACTCGTTAGATAAAAACTGAAAAATGCTATGCATTATTATTTTCTAGGAAATTTAAGACTTTTTTGATTTCTATTTTATTGAAAATACATTGAGAAGATGCTAATGTGTAATAAAATGGGAAAAATACATGTTGTATTTCACAATCTTTGGGATGCAATTTTCTCAAAATCTTATTTTTAAAACTACATGTACCTTTTTCTCAGAATTTACTAAATAAATGCACCTGAAACTCTTAATGAATATATACTGAATATACTATATATACTGAAGTGAGGTTTTGAAGATATTCTCTAAATATTTGACCATAGACCAGATAACGTGACAAAAAATGACAATTTTTAAAAAATTCACAGTAATACTACGTAAAAATATGTTTTTAAAGAAATAAAAAATATGTTTGATAGACTCCACTTCAGTATAAATATAAATGTTTATTTTTTGTATAGACAAGTTTTTAAGCTTTAATTTTCAAAAAGTTGTTCCATAAAAGGTACATAGATATCTAACATATGTTTTTTTGTCGTTGCATGTAAAGCTTGTTATATACAAAAAAATACATAAATTTTATGTTTAGAACGTAAAAACAGTATTATTTTGACTGTTTTAGAAATCATTTGACCAGTTTAGAAAAACTTTTGACATCTGATACATTTAGAATTACGGTTTGAATGGAAATATACAAAACATTAATGAAAACTTTCGAAATGCCGCATAATCACATATTCCCAAATCCTTACTTTTACATATTGATACATTATAACAATGCATTCATGATGTTTCATGGTCAACTTTGATGTTTATAATACATCAAAGCTAAAAATTCTTCAAAAATGGATACAGATTTTTTGAAAATTAATGTAAATATTACAAAGTATCTCGTTAAACGAAAACTAAAAAATGCTATGCATGTATTTTCTGGGCAATTTAAGTAAAATAGGAAACAAAAAATCTTAAAATAAATATAGGAAATGCTAATGTTTATTAAAATGAGATAAAAATATGTTGTAATTCAAAATTTTTGTGATGGAGTGACATTTCCTATTAAAAATGCATTTTACTCAAAATGATGTTTTTCAAACTGCGTGTACCTTTTTCTCAGAATCTAACATATGGATGCTCATGCAATTTTAACTGAACATAACTGATATGTAATTATATATACGGAAATGAGCTTTTATTAAAATTCCCAAAATATTTTGGTAGAGGCCAGCTATCGTGAAAAAATGACGTTTCAAAAAATTCATTCATTCTATTACGTTGCATGATTTTGAAAAATCTTAACAATGTATTTAAAAACTCTCACTTCAGTATAAACATAAAAGTATAATTAATATGGAGACAAAATTTGAAGTTTTTATATTTAACAGTTTCTGAGAAAAGGTACATAAAAAGATCAATTTACATTAGCGGTATAGGTGGTATCAACTATTCTTAAGCCACATATATTTTCATTTTTTATATATAATTTTCGCTTTCTTGATGATATATATAAATTATACTATGATAAATGAATAGAAAAATTTGTCCGCGTATTATTGATGTAGGGCAACTCATAATTCTCTTATTATATTACTCAATGACGATAAGTGAGCCTAACAAGCAATAGAGATTCCCCCCCCACACACACACAGTTGTGTTTGTACAAACATTGTAGCTTCCTACACATGCATTAATACATAATTAGCAAAGTTAATAGAATTATATTTCCAATTACTTACATTATTATTTGGTTCTTATTAGAATATATTAAGAAAATGTACTCTGATTTCATATAATTGTTTTAAAAACATGGAACAAATAGAAGGAGTTGTCTGGATTAATCAGATAAATTATTGACTCCAGCTGTGTTGTATTTTTATTGGGTATTTTAGTAAATCAGAAGTACATCAGAATTATATATAGTGCCCCATAATCTTGGTATATTTTATATTTGAAGGGAAATGATGAATGAATAAATGCAGAATAATACGAAATTATTCTATTCTAGAATATACATTAAAACAAATATTTTTAAAGAAAATATCAACTATTATTACACGCAAGGGTCCTATACTCGTCAATTAAAGCAGAAATTATTCACAAACATTAATTGTTAATAAAATATACTACTTTTTTTTGAGAAATTTTTGTTTTCTCTTTGAATTATTTCTTAAAAAATTAGATACTTACAATTAAGAATGTTTTTTTTTTTTCAATTTTAAGATTGCATCTTTTATAAAAAAAAAACTATACACTGCTGGAGACGCAAAGTGCAACAATTAGGAGGACCAGAGATATCACAGAGAAATTTATTTGGCAGATAACGTGTTGTACAAAGATCAAACGAATAAAATTACAGCCGCTTGTGACGTATAGATGATGACAAAATCAGTAGTTAGAGTAGCCGCCATTGTTGGCTATAACCACGTGTTTTCGATTGGTGATAGATCGGGAGAACAAAAAGGCCAATAGTGCAATTAAATCTGATGGGTAAAAAAGAACTCTTGAATATTGCGTACTACGTGTGGACACGCATTACCTTGTTCGAATATGGCTGATGGAAAGCGCTGGATGTATGGGAGGACCACGGGTTCCAACACCTCAGAGATGTAGCTATGGCTGTTCAGCGTTATGCGTACTAGAAGGGTGCGACAGTGAAATCCAATATCACCCAAAACCGCGATAACGGTAGAAGGACCACTGTGGAGATGCATAACGCAACAGTTCAGCAACCTCTCACCACGGTGTCTCCAAATTCGATTCGAACCATCGCGATAGTGTAGGCCAGGGGTGAACAACCTTTTTGGGAAGTGTGCCACAATCTGATAAAAAAAATTACGCGTGCCACTTAAAACTTTTTCAACAAACTAAAAAATATACGAAAGTAAAAAAATGTTACTTATAGGCTTATTATGGGTTATTTACACCAAAAACATACTTTTAAATGCAAGTATAACAAATAAAACAAAAGTAGAAACTTGTATTTTATTGTTGATAAGTTTTTATAGGATCTATCAGTTATAGCTTAGGTACAAAATAAAAATAAGCAATTTCAAACATTTAATTTTAAATGATTACTAAGCAGTCAGTACTTTCTTAATGTGGCTTTTGAATTTGTAGTTTTTTTACTAAAGTATCTATATTTGGTTTAGTTCTTGAAGATGCTAACAAAATTAGGTGTTTTAGGTGCATCAGTTAATTTTGAGCGATATTTTTATTTAATTACGTTCATAACAGAAAATGTTTCTTCACAAACATAAGTTGATCCAAACCTACAACAATATCTGACCGCTAAATCATGTAAATTTGGAAAATTCTTGGTGGCACAAATTTCCAAAATTCGATGTAATTCGGATCATTTGAGGTTAAAATAGTTTCCTTATATTTTCTTTTCAGAGTAATATGGTGTTGTAGGCCAATAATTTCAATTTGTACTTGAGGTGGATAACAATTAATGTCTTGAAAAGAAATCGAAAAAGGATTAGTGAAAAGTTCAGTATTTTTTTATCATCTTTAAAATCCTAAAACCTGTCACTGAAAGAAACCTGCAAAATGGATATTAAAGTTTTAAATATATCACAGTTCGGAACATTACTAACTTTGGCAGATAATTCCTGTATGAATGGGAAATTATATAATTTTTTCCCTCCAAAATCCTCAGAAAAAAGCAAAAGTTTGTTCACAGAAAAAGATGTATGACCAACCATGGTAGGGAAAATACAATTTTTTCCCTGTAATCTTAAATTTAAGTTGTTTAAATGTTCCATTATATCGGTAAGAAAAGCTAATCTCACAGCCAATTTTCACTCCTGAGGAGCGAGCATTCATTGGGAAGTTCATCGTTTTCTTCCAGATATTCTAAAACACATCCCCTCAAACTCCAAAATCTCGCAAGTGAGTTTCCTTTGGAAAGCCAGCACACACTACAATGAAGGAGTAACTCACCATTTTTTTCCGTTTCTTCGGGGAAAAACGTACGAAACTTTGTCGATTCAGAGCACGAGCGTGTATTTTGTTGATACAGCGCACCATGGGGTCAACAACGAAAGACAAGTTTAAGTTCTTGGCACAAAGAGCTCCTTGATGAGTATTACAATGATACTTGAAAACTGTTTTCTCAAATAATTTTCAAGCAATGCAACAAAACCTTTTGATCTGCCAACCATGCAAGGCGCTCCATCTGTGCAAACACTGCCTAATTTTGCCCATTCTACTTTGTTAATTTCGATTACATTTTTAAGTTCCTTAAAAATATCTTCACCTGTAGTTAAAACTAGTTGGCGCAAATCAAGAAGTTCGTCCACATTATCAAAATTTTTGTTCGTGTAACGCACAAAGATGGTTCACTGCACATTGTCTGTCATACCACAGCTTTCATCGAAATTTAAGGGAAAATATTTGCAGTTTTGACGTCCAGAGACAATTCGCGTTCGAACATCCTGTCCAATGTCATCTATACGACGCATGACAGTATTTCTAAGCAAAGCTATTTTATTAACCATATTTTTGACATTTAAATCACAGACATTTTGGGCGAAAATTAAAAAGCTACCTTTTATTAACTCCTCTCTGTCAGAATATGGTCTTTTCTTGCGGGCTAACAACAAAGAAAGTTCATAAAACGCCTTCAACATGGTTTCCATTAAGTCATTTCTTTTTTGGAACAAAGATTGTTGGCCGGCAAAAGATTTCTTTTTTTTAATTGATAAATTGCGTTCGCAAATTTCATCAACGAGATTTTTGCTGTTGAAATTACTATGCAGTTCTTTGAAATGATGGTCCAAGTTAAATTTTTTTTTGACCATCTGGACTGCTATACAAATTCCACATAATAAACAAACAGGCTGGGAAGCATTTTGGTGTGTAAATTAGTATTGTTCTTCCCAGAAAATTTTAAAAGCACGTGTTGCAATATCCTCTTCATAATTTCTTTCCGATGTCGAAGGATTACTCATAAACATATTGAAAATAAAAAAAAAATTGAAATAATTACGCTCACAAAAACAATTTTAGAAAAGGAAAAAAGTTTAACGTCTTGCTAAACAAAGTTTAAAATCAACAGAGTCTGACAGCTAGAAGCAATTTGCTGGTGTTACGATACGAATTTTTTCTAGGCTTCGAATCCAGCATTATGATTAGTCATGAATGCAAGCTCTCACTCCCTCTGTTTTAAGACGGCTACTTTGTGCAAATAGAATTACTTCTACCTTATCTCCTAATATATTGTGGAATTATTTCTTGATATTACAGAAATCCTAAATAGCCAAAACTTTTGGAAGAACCTTTTTGTCTGACATCACGCTGACAGCCAATAGCTATAAACACTAGACTTCAGCACTACAAGGGGAAGTTGAAATTCGAGTGGAAATACGAGATGTTAAACGTTAACCACTTCCGAGAGAGGGTGGCTTTTTGGGCAGATTCAACCATTCGACAGAGAGATAAGTCATTTGTTTTTAGTCTCCCGTTACTCAACACTTTTCTCGGAACGTTGCAATGCTGTGGAATTGTGAGTTTTGGAGCATGATCTCATTTTTGGCACTATACTGAAGAAAAGAAAAATCTTGCTTAGCGCCTTTAAAATCTGACGCTGAAAATTTCTGTTTTTTACATATTCTCTTCATGATAATTTTCTATTCTAATTCAGTTAATTCAGTAACATTTTCATAAATTTTTTGTACTTTTTCAATAAGTCTTCATGTGCCACAGTTACGACTCCCGCGTGCCACAATGTGGCACGCATGCCACGGGTTGGCCATCCCTGTTGTAGGCAGAAGCGGGGTTTGTCATTAAAAACGATGTCGTTCCATTCAGTTGTCCATGTCCACCGGTCATCTCACCATTGATTGCGCAAACGTCAGTGGTCTCCACTCATGGGTAAAAACAGCAATGGACGCCTAGAGGACATTCCACTCTTCTGTAAACAGTGTCGAATGGTACGAGTGAACACCAAAAGATGCTTAACAGACTGAATTTTTTGTGCTATGGTTTGTGATGTGGCTGCGCAATCCATGACTGTCATGCACACAATCCACCTGTAATCAAGGGTGGTAATGCAATGAGGTGGGTGTGATCGGCCCCATTGGTCCGTCGTTTCTTCCTGCATCCAGCGATGGCAGATCCGCATCAGAGTTGCTTGGTTTCGTCCAACATGTTCACCGATTTCTCTGAAGGATAATCCGCAATCCCTATAAGCCACTGTTCTTCCTCGGTCGAATTCAGAAACTTTGTCAAAAGATGCGCGAAGTTTTCTATCAGGCATAGGTAAGCAAATGCGAAAAAGAAAAAAAAAACGCACGAAAAAGCAAATGTCGTATTTCAAATCGCTAATCGGTTCTCCTCTTATGCAGCGTTTACGGGCGGTGCTACGGTCCCCCGTGATGTGCATTATAATGCTAATGATTTGCACCAACACATGATGTAAATTTCCCATGATTTGCATGCTTCCTTCACTCTGATACATTTTGTGTGATAGCAGTGTAGTTGTAGAAAAAATTTTTAAGTACTTCTTAGTTATCAAAAATTATAAAGTGTGTTATTTGACCTCCTTTTAGTTTACATTACAAATAACCAAAATAATCGCTATTTTATCCGTATTCTACGAGATACATTGAAGGTCTAAAATATTTCAACAAATCGGACAGATGTAAAGTAAAATCAACACACAATATTAACGAAAAGGCACCGCCTGCTTCATGTTGCACAATTTTAGAGTCTAACAGTGTGGTGAGCTGTAGTTATACTAAGATGGTGGTGCTGTTTAGATCTATGAATTTAAGATAATTCATTCTTCCTCTTGCATGGCTTTTCAGCTTGCCGCAGTCTCCAATGCGTTTTTTAGCTACTTTTATACACATTTTGTTTTATTCGATTATAGCAGCGTTTCTCAAACTGTGGGGTGCGCCCCACTAGAGGGGCGTGATAATTCTACGAGGAGGGCGCGAGCATATTGAAAAGTCAAAAACAAAAGATTATTTGAAAAATTATTAATTTACTCAAAGTAAACAAACAAAATACATTCTGACATAATAAAATATAAAATACACATTTGCATTGATATAATACACTTATAAATGTATCATTACTGTACAATATGTATTTTCTAATTAATTTAACAATATTAAGTTAAGAATAAGTTTAATTATTACCAGTGACCCTATGGGCTTGTCATATATAGAGTTTTTATAAAATTTAACACTTATCTTGATAATTTGCACGGTTTATAATTAATTTCATTAATTAATGCACTTAGTACGTTATATTTCACGTGATTTTTTTTCTTTGTGATTGTTACGATTTGTCCCAATGCACGTTTTCCACGTAGACGCGTGTATGGGATGTATTGAGGCGAGGGGGGGGGGGAGATGAAAAGGAATAAATATGTGAGAAACCTTCTCTGAAATTAGTAAATCCTTCGCAAACAATGTCAAAGACCTTTTATGGTATTTCAAAGCCTTCGGAATATTTTTATGAATAGTAGTGCTCAAAGAAGACCGTATTTTGTAAAGACGTATATATTCGTCCAGGGCAATGAACGCTTTGGTTGAGTGAGACTTTTATATACGTAGGTGGCATTTAAGAGGTTAAAGTCGTATCGTAGCTTTAGTGTTAAAGTATAGTATTATTTAATTCAATGCACTGTTATTGTAAGAAAGGGGCCGCAATGAAAATTATGATTGAAAATTGAGTTGCAAATATTAAAAGTTTGAGAAGTACTGGAAGTACAGAAGTTTTACTTAGATTCTATGAACTTAAAGTAAGTTTTTGATAATTTTCATATCAAAGAAACCAAAACATTTTCAGAAAGAAACCTTTTTTTTTTTGTAAAACTTTGAAGCAGTTACTGATAATTTTCTAACTCTTTTACATTTATAAATCCAAGGCCTTTTGTACATAAAATTAATGGAATCCAGTATAAATTTCACAAAAGCAGGACCGACTTTACTTTTTCTTCTTGTTTTTTCACAATAGGATGTTTGTTTTGAACATTTCGCATTCAATGGGAAAGCATCAGAAATTATATACACGTCAGTTGAATGCCAAAGTCCCAATGACTTCCTTTTCGTCGAAATTCTGTGAAACTTCTTAAAACTCACCCTTGAGAGATAGTTTAAGAGGAAAAAGGGGGTAGAGAAAAGGAATGGAATTGAAAGGGAAGAAAAGTGGGCCTCTCCCGGGAAATCAGGTACGATGTTTTCAGTCTTGTACTGAGTACAATATATTTTTTTTCAAAAAAGTTTCCTAAAACATTAAGATTGAAATTCTATTTTTAAAAGTAATAACATTTCACTGAATGTAATTTTTCCAAGTATTTTAAATTACATGTTATGAATACATTGCATAAAATATATGGTTGAAGTAGAAATATATTATGAAGCATTTATTTATACAGTAGCCTCTAGGGGAGAAAAGGCTAAAATTATCATTAGTTTAGTTTTAACTCTATACCATCATATTTTTTTTTCTTTTAAGTAATTTTAGCAAGAATTTATCTTCGTTTAACGCATTCTTAATTGTTTTGTAGTAGCACTGTGCCATTAGATTAACGAAAAATTAATTTGTTTTATTTGCAGTTTTCCAGTATTAAGACCTTACAAAATAATCAAAGACATCAATGGAGTAGGGCCTAAAACAAGTAAATTTAGTTAATTTTGAAAAATTCTAATTGATAATCAATAAAAAAATGAAGAAAATAGATTAAATTTTCCAATGACTGATCAAGCCCTTTATCGATTTCAGATAATAATTTGGTAAATTGCAGTTGAATCAATATTATTGATGTATTTGATGCATAAAAAAAGATAAACAATGTAACTATTGGTTGCAAAATAAATGCAGCTGAAATTATTAATTACGTGTTTCCCCATGTTCAGTAACTGACTATTTAATGCACTACTAGAATAAATCTTTGATTCTAAACTCTCGCTTATTATCATTGTGGTACCATGAAAGAATCAAGGAGAAATATGTGAAGCTAATATCTTCTAGCTCTGAAAATATGTACACAAAAACAATAGAATGTCCAGAGAAATCAATAAATATATGAAGTAAAAACTTAAAAAGAATATATAAAGATGAAATTTGTGTAAATATTCTGCGTTTCGAGCTACTCGTAGAGAAGTAAATTTAGTATTTCGAAACCAAAATAGAAAATATGACGCCATTGTAAAAACCCATGCTAAATACTGTGTGCAATCATCAAATGTTCAGACAATCAATGGTGGTTAAGTGAAGTGTTTTTAATCATTTCATTGACGACAAATTAGTAGAAGTTAAATTCAAGTTTAATAATGAGTAGTAACGAGTTACCATTCATTTACAGAAGATCATTGATCTCAACAGATCAAGCCGTAACTTGTAGCACCCTCTCTTCTAAGTGTGAGTTCTTTATACAGGAAAACCTTACTTAATCAGAACTAATTAGTGTTATAATTCATCTAGATTAGTATAAGTCCGCATTAAACAAACAAATAAACTTTATAAAATATGTTACGATTCATAACTAAATGTTCTGCACAGTGAAAAAAAGTATGTACTATAAAGCTGTTCATGTCATTAAGTAAGAAAAATGTGTCTTGAGAACATTTTTTTTAATTATAAATTTTTTAAACATCTGTCTAGGTTAAGGGATTTCCGGTTTAAAGGGATCCGGATTAATGAGGATTTACTGTATTTTTAAATAATTCTTAATGCCTTAAAATAATCATTGCGTTATATTTAACTTTGTATCGTTTTGAAGAAAATAAGTATATTTGAAAGGTACCAAATAATTACACTCCCTTCCAAAACGAATAAAAAAAATCTACAGCTTTAAGTACCTTTAAAAAGAAAGAAAAAAAAACCCTTACCAAAATGTAAGGACAAAATAAAGCTTTTCTCCAATATTTTTATTCGATGCATATGTGTTCAATAAGAAACTTTCTACAGGAAGTAAGTTACAAGCATCGGACATGTTGAAACATTTTTCTCGAAGTCAATCTAGGTCGATCTATTTCAAAACTAAAGAATTTGTCACTATTCTTTTTCGTTCAATACAACGATTTCGGATACAGGTGTTTTTACTCACCGATATGCCATTGGTTCATGGTTCCCAAAGTCACCGTTATTTACACTCTAGTGATTGCGAAGATTCCAAAGGGTTACTTCAGAAGCACTTATCTCGTTCCCACCTTTTCCTGAAATCTTTCTCCGGTCAAGACTGGCGTTCGCGGTAGAAATCAATAGAATAAACTTCTAGAAACCTTTTCCTCAAATCTATTCTGTGACCCAACTTAGAGAGGAATTTCAGAGATTGTGTCACGTTATTTAGATAAGATGATTTTTCTTTTGGAGCAATGTGGATAAGGCTATCTTTCTCGTAGTCATGTCGTAAAGATTTTTTTATCCATCAAAATTTTAAATTCTTGAAATTTGGAAATATTTCATTTGAATACACATATATTTTTTTTAAAAGAAGGATACGAAATGAGAAAATTTAATTTACAAGTAATCTTCACCAAATTTTATTAAATACTGAATAAATTTTGTCTGAAATAAAAGAAAGTATAATACTAAATACCTACTGAAATTTTAAAAGAAGTAATTATAAATAAATTGGACTGAAATAAAAAAAGTAATACTGAATAAGTTTTGATTTAAATAAAGTAAAGTTATACAAAAAAATATCGACTTAAATAAAAAAAAAAATTATTGAATAAATTTGACAGAAATAAAAAAAAATTATACTAAATAAATTTTGACTAAACAATAAATGTACTGAATAAATGATAGTACGGGACAAATTTTACCTGAAATGAAAAAACAGTTTCTCAGAATAGCTTCAGTTTAGCAGTTTCTCAGTTAACTTTTCGCTCTGATCAATCTTCGAACTAAAAGCTCATTAGCTACAATTATAGTTAAAAATCTTCTAATAAGCAATGTAATCAATATCGAGAGAAGAATAAAATAATTATTTAAGTATTTCGTGTTCAACAGAATCTTTCTACTTTAAAAGTATTTTTGAACATATAAACTTACACTCAAGAACCAAAACATAATGATCACCCCTACATTTTGCAATGAACTCGCCTGGATGATGTGGATGGCACGTGATCAGGTGGAAGTGTAATTTAACTGCTGCTAGAGAGTCTGAAGAATCATTCTTTCACTTACTTCTGTGTGTGATGGGAAAGGCTGCGGATCTAAGCAACTTTGATGGAGGGCAGATTGTAATGGCTCGAAAGCACGGAACAAGTACTTCCGAAACTGCACAACTCGTGGGTTGTTCACGATCTACAGTTGTTAGGACGAATGCAAAGTGGATGAATGACGGTGAAACCAGTAGTAGACGACATGGTGTTGGACGTCCATACGCTATCAAAGAAAAAGGTCGTCGGAGACTGTCTCGCATGGTGAAGCGAAACCGGAGCCAGACAGTGGCTCAGTTGACAGCCCAATACAATGCAGGGCCAAGTAGAATAGTATCGGAGCACATTGTTCAGCGGACACTGTTGGATATGGGGTTACGCAGCAAACGTCCCACTCGTGTGCCTTTGCTGATAAAGCGTCATCGCCAACTGCACCTGCTCTCGTCCCGGGAACATCGCGACTGGTCCATGGATCAGTGGGAGAGAGTTGCCAGGTCAGATGAATCACGGTTTGTCATTCATCACGCCGATGGCCGTGTCAGGATACGCCATCTTCCAGGCAAACAGTAGCTCCCTCAATGTACAGTAGGTCATACACAGGCCGGTGGTGGCGGTATTATGCTTTGAGGGACGTTCTCTTGAGCGTCACTGGGACCCGTGGTTGTGGTAGAGCAGACCATGAATGCTACAGAGTATCTGAACATCATTGCGGACCAGTTGCACCCTTACATGGCCTCTGTTTTTCCAGCTGGAAATGGAATGTTCCAACAGGACAACGCCCCGTGTCACAAGGCTAAAATTGTGTTGGAGTGGTTCCAGGAACATGATGCTGAATTCCAGTTAATGTCCTGGCCGCCTAACTCACCGGATCTCAATCCGATAGAACACATTTGGGATGTCATAGGACGGCAGCTCAGAGTTCAAAGACCACCAATTCGCAATATCTCGGATTTGAGTGACCGTTGCTTAAACATCTGGTACAATGCGTCTCCGGCCATCTACCAAGGAATTGTGGCATCCATACCAAGGCGGGTTGAAGCTATGTTGGGCGCCAAAGGTGGGCCAATTCGTTATTGACAGGTGGTCATAATGTTTTGGCTCTTGAGCGTATTAACACTTTTTAAAAATAAGTAATTTCGCATGTAAGCTTTTTAGGGCCCTTTTTATTTTAATAATGCTACGTTAAAAAATTTAGCATAGCATTCCTTTAGCTCAGCGTTTATTAAATTGTGGGGCTCACTCCCCTAAGTGGGCGAGATACCTCTACGATGGGGCGCGAGCATATTTAAAAGTCGAAAACAATAGATTATTTTTTTAAAAATATTAATTTACTGAAAGTAAACAAACAAAATACATTTTACATAACAAAACATAAAATACACATTGTACTGATATAATACACTTATAAATTTATCAGTACTGAGGAATGTATTTTATAATTAATTTAACAAAACTTAAGTTTATATACAAGTTACATACAATAACTATGCATAGTATTTTGTATTGTATAATTATACATAACTATACGATACAAGTTTAATAATTAACATTGACCCCATGGGCTTGTCATATATAAAATTTAACACTTATCTTGATAATTTGTATGGTGTATAATTAATCCCTTTACTGCCGATTAAAGTTATGCGATTCGAACCCCCTCTCCTCCAATGCCACCATTTCCTACATTTGCGAGCGTATGTGTTGTATTGGAGGGAGGGGGGGATGAAAAATATAAATAATTTAAATCTTCTCTGAAATAAGTAAATCCTTGGTAAAAACTGTCAAGATCCTTTTATTGCATTTCAAAGCCTTCGAAATAATGCTATGGATAGTAGTGCACATAGAAGATTTTACTCCGGGAAGACGTATATGTATGTGTGGGCAATTAACACTTTGGCTAAGTGAGACGCTTATGATTGAATATTGGGTCGCAAGTATTGAAAGTTTGAGAAGCACTGATTTAGCTTATTACATAAAATTAGTTTCATTTTTAAGATCATTTGGGGGGGGGGGTATGTTTCCTACTACCTACTGCTTGCTATTTATTCTTAAGTAGACTTTATTTGTTTATAATTTATTTAAAATAACCAAATGCTTTTAGTTGATGATTATCACTAAGTATTTCAACTGAAATGTTCTCTTGACTCCTAACATATTAAACAAGTTTTTCATTTATATTTCACACATTTTTAACTATATATGTACTTAAAACTTAAAAACTTGAAAATCAATATGCTAGAATGTGGACAAAAAATAAAAGAAATCTTTTAATTTTTTTTCTTAATATACATTTTCTTCACTATACTTTTTCTTCTAACTCAGATTGATTCTTAAAAATTAGTTTAAGAGCGCAAATCTTGTAAAAAAGTTTTAAAATATAGATGATCGAAATCCATATTTTATAATAGCGATCATAAAAGTGAATCATAACTATGAGTTGCGTTTTGAGAAAACATGGTATCTTCTAACTTTAACTCTCTCCACAAAAAGAAAAACACCGCACACATCTTTCTAGCAAGTTTTTCAAAAGATGGAGCATTTTCAGCACAACACATTTCTTTTTCTATTCACAACAATCATAACCATATTTTTATTTGTAAAATATGTTTGGGTTTTTAAGGCCCCTGTGTGTGCTGGCACCTTTCATCATATCATTAAATACAGTGACTACAAATTCCAAAAATTGACGGTCACCCTTTTTGTAACGTAACCTTACACAGCTATGTCATTAGTCGCAGTCACAAATCAAGCAAAAAACCTTACTGCTTTATTTAAAGTTAACTTAGTGTGTGTGTGTGTGTGTGTGTGAGTCAATTTGAGAAAAGGATGTCATCTAACTTTGACTCTCCATAAAAAAAAGTAATACATATTATTCTTGAGGCGTTATTTTAAAAGATAACCCATTTAGTTAAGATTCCAAAATGGTTAGATACTGTTTACTTTTAAATCCATAACAATTTTTACCAATTTTCTTAGCAAAATTATTGCATTTCAACAAACTGGATTTTGAGTGAGTAATTCTAACTAAACAATAAATTTAAAAATAAAATATAAAACATGTTTGCAATATTTTAAGGAATTAAATGTTTGTATTGTTTGCTTTCACACTAATGTAGGATGTGCATCTTTTTAAAAATAATCTTTTGATGGGTCGTGCATAGCTATAACTAATTTTATTTCATCCACTGTTAAATAATCCTTTGGTTTCCTTATACAATTCGGTTACATTTTCGATTTGCGTAAAAGAAGTTAGAGCTTTCAGTATTAAAATGAAATCTTGTATTAAATTGTAGAATTCGCGTTAAAGTAATAAAGAAATGCACAAAGTTAGTAATATAATTTCATAGCACAAATTACATTTTTAAAAATGGTTTATAAGCTATTATACATTTTTCAAAGCTAAGTCATTCAATATTGTTAAAACAACTTTTTATATTTTAATTTTTTTTCAATTAGTATCATAACCTATCACTGGAGAAGAAAGTTAACTTAAAATTAAAAAATATGATTTCATGAAATTCGAAAGTCAGTATTTAAGAATTCTTAGGTTCACTTGATAAAAAAAAAATATATGTCAACGGGGAAAACTAAGGAATAATTTCTTCCAACAGGTAATTAGCATTTATCACGGTTGTCAGAATTTACAAGATAATGCTTCGTTATTTATTTTAGAAGTATTTCTTTTGTTATTGGTTTTTTTATCGTGTTTTTAATGAGAGAATACTCATTAACGATTTCTCAATTTATTCTCAATATACATTTTGCGTTTTTTCAAAAAAGTTTTTATCACTATATGTAATTCCTCTTTTATTTATTTATTTTTATTTTTGTGTTTAAAAAACACTTATCTCTTTTGTTAAAAGAAAAAAAAATACTTAGAAGTTCTCAAAACTGCATTCAAGATAACATAGATTTTCATTTCTAACTCTTCATTAATTTCTGAGACAAAAATATACTTTTCACTCTTCACACTTTTCATATTCAAAGGATAAAAGTTCTTTTAATAATCCTCAAACCATTTCACTAAAGGAAATCCTACATATATTGTTTTACATACGATCTTAATTATCGAATGATATATATATATATATATATATGTGTGTGTGTGTGTGTGTACGTGCATGTGTATTCATTGAATTTCTCATTTCTAACAAAAGGTATTAAAGGTACTCTTAAGCTTTTAGATAATTCTTGGTGGCTCATTAAAATTTATACAATCACAATGCACAAAATGTTTGAATGCAAGGTATGTTTTAAGTGATTCTTCAAAAAGTTTTGCAATTTTCTGATATTGGTTAAAACAAAAATGTGGTTTAACAGATTTAATTTACACTATTTTTAGATATTACTTTTGACAACGTTTTCAAAATTTAAGAAGTACAAAAATGCACTGGTATTAATTCATTTTCTATGATTTTTGCTTTTAATATTTTATTGTTCTCATAAAATGTATTCAAGTTATTGTTCTGTCTTTAAAAAAAAAAAACGATTTTTAGTCAGAAAATATTTTTTCCCTAGTAAAACCTGTGCAATATCAAGAAAATTTTTTTAATTACTTTTTACTGTATGATAATTTTAGCCCCTCTTTGCTTCTTACAAATTTTTAAAGCGAAGGTAGGAAAATATTATGACGATTTTAATTTTAAAAAAAATTGGCTTAATTAGTTTAATTTTTAATTTTTATATGGCATACAAATCTATTCTTTTTTTTTAAGAAAATTATTTTTGCAAAATTCTGAAATTGATAACTGTTATCAGACATTGGACAGCAAATTCAATGAATGCACATTTACTACCATTTTTCCTATAATTTCTTCATAGAATGTATTTTTATATTGAAATTTTATTGTACTAATTTCATAACAAAATGTTAAAAATAATATTATAATTAATATCTTATTTCTGCTTTAAAGTAGTTTCCTAATTTTATGTCTAGTGTTCGGGAAAACTGCATGATTAACATTTTAATCAGAACTATAATTTCTCTAACAGTATATGAAATAAAAAAATCTCAAATGTAACCTGTATCTTTAGAAATATGTCTGGGGAAACATTTAATGCGATGGAAATTTTATTATTAGACCCTCTTGTAATATTCTGAGAATGAAGTAATAACTTATCATTTAATTATCGTGAAACTCAATTTTTGGAAAACATTCAAATATGTTCTTGCATATGTAATTTCACAATTCCTATCCACATTTATCCAGCTAAAGTTATTTTAATTTATAAATAAGAGAACATGGGGGGAAGTTTCACTTAAGGTATTAAATGATCCCAGACATTTGAATATTAATTTTTTTAATAACCTAAGCATTCTATTTATCGTGAACTGAAGTTTAATAATTATTCAATGAAAATTCTGAAACTATAATTTGATAATAATAATGTGTAATATAAAATGGAATATAGTTAAGTAAGAGTACTTTTTTTATGTTACTTGAAACAATCTTACTTCACAAAGTAAATCAACCTTATCGGTTTTTGAATGGAACATGCATCTTGAATGGATCTTATATTTTCATTTACTTAAAAGCGAGCTATAATTTTACATACGTAATTTTTTCGAGGTAATGATTAATAATTGGGGCGTGAGCATTGCTGAGAATATTGATATTTAAAAATTTTTGCTTACATCTATATGTATAAATTCTGTCATAAAAATTTTGAGAACGCGGTAAACAATTCAAAACTATATATCACTACAAATAAGTCTAAATCTAGTTTTAGAAACGAAATCAGATAAAAGTTTTACTATTCAGATATGCTTAGCTTTAATTCTGAAACCAAATTAATTGGCTTCCAAATACATGTTTCTATAAAACAATATTTTATTTCTTTTTAATTTTGACTATTTAAGAAAATAAATGATTTATTTGATAGTTTATTATTTAAAAATAAATTTTCGCAAATAATAGTGGGCTTCCCTTTCTTTTTTACATATGTAAATAATGCTGTATGCAAAATCTAACCTGATGAAACAATTGTTTTTAAAACTTCATACTGCGCAGATATAAATAAAATAAAATAACTCAAATAATAGTTTTCAGATAAAATAAAAAGTAATTAAATTTTGATTTTTCAAAATGTTATCAACAAGATTCTTTACATGGTAACATATCAATTCAAGATATGTTGATAAATAAATTTGTTTGAAACCGAAAGTAAAAAACAAAGAGAAAAATACGAAAGTGGGAAAAATTGATCTATGGTACAAAAGTTGTCCACCATTAGAAGAAAAGAAAATATCAAAAAAAAAAATCATTTGACCATTAGCTACCATGAAGTTTCACATCTCTCTCATCTCTGACTCTTTTTTCCCTTTTCCTTGAATAGCTTCAATTCAAGCTAATCATTATTTTCAGTTCTAAAAATAGCTTTTTTTCTGAAGTCAATTGGAATTTATACAAAGTATAATTTTTTTTTATTTCCATGCTTTCACAGCCATGTTTTTGGAAGACAATTATTTAAAAAGAAATTGGTTTACAGATTTATTTTGATTGAATTTATATCAGTCTCTTTGCTTTTGTTAAAAATTTTATTTTTACGATACACATATATATTCATATTTCTTAAAACTCTTTTGGAATTACTCTATTTACAACGCATTGTATTACTCATAAAAGGCTTTAATAAAAGTTTTATCAATTTTATAGATTTTATTAACTTCCTATAAAAGTGGTAATAACAGTTGTTGTTGTAAAAAACATGTAAGTTAGTCCACATATGCTTAGAGAAATGTACATTCTAAGAAAAAATATCTCATCAATCGCCAAATTTTCTGGTGTTTTTCTTTTTTAGATTTTGATTACATGGAAGACAAACAACTTGCGTTTTGTTCAATAATTTTTCTTGTCAAATGTAATGTTGTTTCGAAAAATTTGGCAATTATTTGTCTACGACTTAAAAAGGCTCACACAAATATCATATTCGTTCTTAACAAGTATTACATATCTTTGATTTTTTTTTGGAGCTGATGACATTACGGCAATTCGCAGTAAATTAAATACATCAACAACTGAAAATTACAGAAAGTTAGCAGTAAAGTCAAAGTTTAATTAGAGAGCTAAATGGCTAAGTATCAAGCAGTTTAGAAATTTTCTACGAATTTATCGTACCCTGATTGCTATTAAGAGTAGAACTATCAATGGTGTTTTTTATTGCTAAAAATATATCTTGCTTTGTAAAATAATTTTTTTCACTGTTATGTTGTCAAGAAAGTGGGGTTTTTATAACTAAAACTTGCAAAATAAGAATACTTATGTTTAATGCATTTTTATTTGAGTTTATCTCTTTAATATTGAAAATAAATGGGAAACATTTTTAAATTGCTGCTGCATTGCACTCATTTACCAGGCCTTACTTACGAAGGAAATCAACACTACAGCTGATTTCATTAATTGGTGTAACAATATAGAGGATATGAAACAGAAGAGGATTGGACGAAGGTTCGAGAGGCTTCCAAACGTTGTACCTGTGGCAGCCATGGAAGACGAGGCCGATTTGGTGTCCCTTATTCGAAGAATTGTTCAAGAGGAAGTTCATCAAGTGATCGACCTAACACGCGAACCAATTATTTATTCTGATCCCTATCCCCAAACCCAATTACTTGAAGAAATGGTACAAGGTGAAATCGAAAAGGCTCTGGCACCAGTTTCAGTAAACCCTGCCGAAACTCAACGACGACCAACATATGCCGCTGTAACCAGGATATAAAGAGTGCCTGTACAGAGATTACCAACACTGCCGAAAAAAACTGACCTTTGGCGAACAGCTGACAATAGACCAGTTTGTTTCCACTATGGACGTTCTGGACATGTCGTACGCTACTGTAAGGAGAGAAAAGCCATTTTTGACAGTTATCGAAATCGCCGACAAAGCTTCGATGTGATTGAGGCTGAAGAAGGAGCACGCAGAGCAAACTTCCTTCCTCGTTCTACACCTCGTTCAACTAGAGGCCGATCCCCAACATGCCGTTTCAGATCACCTTCGCCGTATCGTCGACCCAGTCAATCCCCAAGCTGTAAGAATGAGGAAAACTAAACGGGTAACCTCTAAAGGAGGTGAGGCCGCACGTTATGAAAATCCTCCGTTGGCCGCAAGGATGACTGATAACCAACTAGACGTAATAATAGATAACAAGCAAGCTCATGCTCTAGTGGATTCTTGGGCTTCCTTCTCTGTAATCTCTGATAAGTACCGTCGATTCTTAAAGAAGGTGCTGTTCACCGGAGCAAAAAGCATCTTGCTGAAAGTCGCCAATGGCAGTCTTGTTCGTCCAAAAGGAAAATGCATTTTGCGTGTCCGTATAAACGGCCAAGAGCTGCCGTTTGAATTTATTGTTTTGCCGCATTGTAGTCAGGACATAATCCTTGGAAGGGACTTTTTAGGAGCATCCCAAGCCGTAATTGACTGTGGGCAGAGTGAACTATTTCTGGAAGACATTTTCCAAGATCCCGCAACATTGGATACCTGGAAGTTGTATGCCACAAAGGACTACACACTTAAGCCTCGCTCCTTAACTAAAATAGCAGTATCAGGAGGCCAACCCCTTAGAAGCATAAATGTGGTCATAGACGGTAATAAACACTTACTCATTGAAAGGAATATTGCTGTACCATCCGTGGTATCCTCGTATCAGAATGGACAAAGTGAGATCTGTATTACTAACCTGCCTTCTGGAAATCAAATCATCCCTAAAGGAATGTACATAGGCCTAGCCGAGCCCCTAAATGAAGGGAATTTATGTGTGGTGTCCGACACGTCGCATGTCCTCGATGTGAAACACGAGATGTCTGATGGAAACAAGTGACAAGAGAGTCCCCTGACGGACTGTTCCTTGATGATGTCTCCTGAGTTAAGTGATGAGCAAAAAAACCAACTAACTGAACTGCTCCGAACATTTCCTGGAATTTTCACGAAGACTGACCAGTCAGCAACCACGGGTACAAATTTGAAGCACAGAATCCACACTGGTAATCATGCTCCAATCAACCAAAGAGCCTACTGAGTCTCGCCGACGGGAAGACGTATAATTCGAAATGAACTGTATAAAATGCTTGAGAAAGGTATAATCCAACCCTCCGAAAGTCCTTGGTCGTCACGCATTGTGCTCGTAAGGAAACAAGATGGAAGCTGGCGTTTTTGGGAATCGCAAACTCTACAAGGTCACGAAAAAGGATGTTTATCCTCTTCCTCGTATTGACGATACGCTAGACTGTCTGAAGGGCACCAAGTTCTTTTCTTCCATGGATCTCCGCTTTGGTTACTGGCAGATAGAAGTAGACGAAGCAGATCGTGAAAATACTACATTTTTTACCCCCGAAGGATTAGATGAATTTAAAGTCATTCCGTTCGGACTTTGTAATGCGCCAGCGACTTTTGAGAGAGTGATGGACAATTTGCTACGTCATTTCAAGTGGTCGGCGTGTCTTTGTTACCTAGATGACATAATAGTGTTCTCAGAAACATTTGAAGATCGTCTTATCCGGCTAGAGCGTGTTTTGAAATACCTTCAGGAAGCCTGTCTAGTAGTGAACCCAAATAAGTGTCTTTTTGCAGCCCAAGAAATTAAAGTACTGGGTCATCTTGTATCTGGTAATGGTATCCGTCCCGATCCCGACAAAGAGAAAGTCGTAAGCAATTTTCCTGTCCCAAAGAACGCCCGCGATATACGAAGCTTTCTTGAACTTTGCTCATGCTTCCGAAGATTTATTAAAGGTTTTTGTTATCTAGCTGGGGCCGACATACTTATACATTTTCATGATCTAACTCACCGTAGGACATCTTGGCTTCGCGAAAACTTATGACAGAATTCGCATGAGATTTTACTGGCCGGGGATGTACCGAAATGTTGTTCGATATGCCATGCACTGTCGAGAGTACCAAAGAAGAAAATCCTCCCCTCAACGACCACCTGGATGCTTAATTCCCATCCCTCCTGCTATTGGACCTTTACATCGGATTAGGATCGATCTTCTCGAGAGATTTACGAAATCTACTCTTGTAAAAAAATGGATCGTAGTCCGCACAGATTACTTAACAAGATATGCTGTCACGAAGGCCTTACCAACCACTGAAGCCGAAGAAGTAGTGAAGTTCTTGTTGGAAGAAATTATTCTGAAACATGGAGCCCCTCGAATAATTATCACCGATCGTGGAGCCGTCTTCCAATCCAGACTTGTTTCCGCTCTCGTCGAACTGTGTAATGTCGATCATCGTATGACAAACGTGTATCATCATGAAACGAATGGATTGACGGAACACTTCAACAAAACTTTGACCGATATGTTGTCTATGTATGTTGACACCGAACAGAAAAATTGGGACGAATTTTACCATTTGTAACATTTGCCTATAATACTTCTAAACAAGAGACAACAGGATTTACACCTTTCTATCTACTTCATGGTCGTGAAGCTGAAACGACGTTGGACGCATTGTTACCATTCGATCCTAATGATGTGGATGACGGTTACATCAGCAAAATAATTGCTAGAGCTAAAGAATCAAGACAGCTAGCCCGAGTGCGAACCTTGAAAGCTCAAGATAAAGACCGTCGACGTTATGACTCTAAAACATCGAATGGTATCTTACGCTCCTGGAGATCTTGTACGGGTCTATACTCGAGTACGTAAAGTCGGTCTTTCAGAAAAACTCCTAGGAAGATATTTTGGACCATATCAGGTGTTACGCCGATTATCAGACGTGACCTATGAGGTGCAAGATTTTGATCCTGTCTCCCGAAGAAGAAAACTGAAAGACGTTGTCCATGTATTGCATATGAAACCATACCATGATCCGACTAAGCAGATGAGACTAAGATTGAATGAAAATATGAATTTTATTTTTTTTCATTATGAATGAGAAATAATTATACCTAGTTTAGAAAATGAATAAATAAACCGCGTACTACTTTGTGGATTAGTAAATAAAAAAGTAAACGTGTTCTTTAGCACTGTAGAAAAATAATTGCATGCTTCGAGTTTTTGGTGGTGCAATTCGTTCTGAAAAACTTATAACCAACTGTAATTCGAAACACTAGAATAATATAAAGTAAAACCCAAAGTGGCGTGAAATTTGCGTTTGTTCTGGCAGTAATAATTGCTTGAGATATCTTAATAATGTATGCTACATATCTTTTGAATAAAAATAACTAAAAAAATTAGTCAAATATTCCAAAGTTTCTCTTTAATTGAAAAATTTCCTAAAAACTATAATAATTGTCCCTGTGGCTCAAAAAAAATATTAATATTCAAGAACTATTGTAATTCACTGTTACGAAAAGCATTGCATATTTCCACTACTTTGAATTTAATAACGTCATGTACACATTCTGGCATACACTGCATTACTTTTATCAGTCAGTTCATAATTACTGGGCTCTTTTCACAATCTCAGTTTTGTTCTTTGAAATAAATTTTCAAATTGTTTCTCTCTTAAATATCACTTATTCTTCTTGGGATTTAAACGGGGAGAATTGATTGGAAATGAAATAGTTATATTTTACTGTTTCGTAGCGAAGCAGTGGTACCCTGACCTTTGATATATATATATAGATAGTCTTATTGAAAGATAAAATAATCCATCGGATAATGAACTCATAAAAAGCTTAAGTAACCACCATTATGATATGGAATTAACTATTTTTGTCAAAATATACACTGCTGGCCACCGTAAATGCAACACCCTGAAGGAAGCACGCAAATAACATGAAATTTACAAAATGCATTAGCGAAGGTGAGATATGCAAATGATTAGAATTTCAGCGCAGACACACGTCACGCATGCCTGTGGCGCCACCTCAAAGCGCTGTTTAAGACTTGGAGATTTCGACGATTTCAAGTTCAGCAATTGTATTTTTCTTGTGGATTTTTTTAAAAAAACCATCAGTTATGTCTCGTAGAAAACAGCGATCAGCTTTTGATCAAGTATCCGAGTTCGACAGAGGAAGGATAGTGGCCTACCGAGATTGTGGATAATCTTTCTGGGAAAATCGGTAGTCGTGTTGGACGAAACCAAACAACTTTAATGCGGATATGTGACCGTTGGATGCAGGAGGGTACGACGGACAGACGTGGTCGATCGCATCCACCTCAGTGCACCACTTCACGTGAGGACAGGCAAATTGTGCGCATGGCAGTAACGAATCGCTCAGTCACAGCACGAACCATAAAACAGCACATTGAGTCGGTAACGCATCATGCAGTGTCTGCGCGTACCATTCGACGCCGTTTACAGCAGAGTGGTCTGTTCGCAAGACGTCCATTGCTTGGTCTACCCTTGACGCAGAACCACAGACGTCTCCGCCGCCAATGGCGCGATGAAAGAAGGACTTGGCGGCAGAATGGAATGAAGTTGTCTTTACTGACGAGTCACGCATCTGTCTGCAACACCACGATGGTCGGATTCAGTCTGGAGACACCGTGGAGAGAGGATGCTGAACAGCTGCGTTATGCACCACCGCATGGTCCTGCACCGGGTATTATGGTATGGGGCGGTATTGGATATCACTCTTGCACTCCTTAGTACGCATTGCCGGTACTTTAAACAGCCAGCGCTACATCTCCGAGGTGTTCGAGCCAGTTGTCCTTCTTACCTTCAGGGCTTGGCCACAGCCATATTTCAACAGGATAATGCGTGATCACACGTAGCACGCATTGTCCAAAGGTTCTTCGTCAATCACCAGATTAAATTGCTTCCCTGGCCGGCTTGCTCTCCGGATCTTTCGCCGATAGAAAACATGTCGTCCATGATTGCTCAACGATTGACCCAGATTACACCCCCAACTGCCCACCAGATCAACTTTAGCAACGTGTGGAAGCTGATGTTCTGCTGTACCCCAAGAACACATCCAAAGTCTCTTTGAATGAATGCCGAGGCGTGTGGCAGCGGTGATCTCCAACAATGGCGGCTACTCTGGCTACTGATTCTGGAAGGAACCACACTTCCCAGAAGTCTATAAATTTAATCATTTGATACTTGGTCAACATGTTATCTACAAAATAAATTTTGTTGCGCTATCTCTTGTCTTTCTTGGTGTTGCATTTACAGTGGCCATCAGTGTACAATTTTCCTAAGCACTCATTCATTACCAAATTATGAAATAAATGATTAAGGAGTGGTTAATTCATAGGATTCTCTCTTCTTAAGCATTTTGGAACCTCACTAAACGATTCAAATGCAATGTGTATAATTAATTTTTATTTTATGAAGCAAAATATATAAACTCTGATGACTGGGAAACCCCCAGAATTCTGATTCGATACTAAAAGTACGCTATTTTAGTCAAATACCCAATTGAAATAAATCTTTGCACTACTACGATTTTTTCATTTTTTTGTATAAACGAATCAGTTTGTGTGTTTCGAATATATGTGATTGAGAATCAAGGTTCTGGAAACATCGTATCGTGTTAGTTTTTAAAGCATTTACTTTTCGTTCTCTCTATTTTCCACATAGAAATACGGACTTCTAAAAGGGTGTTCCATAATATTGCATTACAACATTCTATCTTGTCCTGATGTGAGAATTTGCTTGAGCTCACTTTTTGTACGACTGTTTTTTTTCCTTCACATTTTGCTTTTTAGAATATTTTTGCAAAATTTTAAACGTGGTTCCTTGTGAAAAATTCTTCTTCTCAACGACTGTTGACCTAAGTCTCATCTAGAACAAAGACCGGGCTGCTCACGGAGGATTGTTTCTGCTCCATGATAAGCGCGTCCACACTTTTCCAGTCAGTCACACAAATGGATGACTGACATTATCATAATTTATTATTTGGATTATCCGTCCTACAGTATGACATCGTCACCCTGCGATTCTTTCCATGTGTTATGGATCCACTAGCAAGAACAACCTGAAAGAAAACGCTTTCAACTCGGACGACGTACATCACATGACACTGTGAAGGATGGTCTCTTGCACAAGCCACACGAACTTCTCACAACACAAATTCCTCTATTTCATGAGTTGAAACAGCTTTCTATCTTTGTTTTTGAATAAATATATGTTGATACCACCGTTCTCTCTACATAATTCGATGACCCTATGTATAATATGTATACTTTAGAGCTTTTTTCCTTTTATGCGTATTTGACGTTTATGTAGTCTCTCGCTTATGGCGAAGCTGTTTTAGTGGACAAATGTGTTTATTATAATATTTTTGCTTCTATGATTATAGTATCGGATATTTTAATTCTTAAGACCACCGTCTTTGTTTAAAAAAGAAATTTAAATTGAAGACACAATGTCAGATTTTTATGCAAAATGGCTATAATGTTCACTATTTTAGAAAGTTCACATTCTTAAATTAAAAAAAAAAACTATATGAAAGGCATTTTCTACTTAAGAAAAAAAAATTTAGCTTAGGATTTCCAATGAATGGAATTTAAGCTATACGATTTATCAACAAAATGTATTTATAAATGAACTGTTTTAGATTTTATTGCGATTAAAGTTGAAGTACAGTACTTGAATAACCTTATTTGATTTTTAGCAATATATTCGTATATGTAATATATTTATTTTACTTTAATTTTTGTACTGAAATCTTTGCATTTTAGTTACAGATATATTATTAGACACATAAGAACAAATTATTCAGTTTTGTTTTGTTTTTAAATATTTGGTTATAATATTTTATAGTGTCATCTTTGCTGAGATATATATTTTTTTAAGCTGTTTACTCTTGAGGAAAGTCTGCACTTGATGAAAAATTCTATTAACACTAATAAATAAGTTTTTTCCTTTAAATTTCTTTAAATTTATTTTTTTATTAAAAAATTATTAAACATTATTTAATACACACTCATTTTTCATATCATGATACATTTTAACCACCAGGGGCTTTTTGAAATTTATCAGATATTCTTACAATATTATAATAAAGGCTATTTAATTTACAAATTTCGTCCTAGAACTACTAAGAGTACCATAGCAACCACTACTTCCTAGTGCACTACTTACAAATCTAATCAATAAAAACCTCACTTGATTGCTTCTCGATAAATCACATCAATTGTACCCTACCTTTGTAGGCATAGTAGTTGCAAAATGTGATAATGATTTTCATTGAAACTATGATATTGTAAGAACAGCAGTGATATAAATAATAAGATATAAATAATCAAACGTACATATGATTTTTTAGAATAAAAATGAGAAAAATCCCCAATAAAATTTGTACAACAATTTTTTTTCATTTGGAAAGCAATTAATAATTCTCATCATGTATATTTATAAACAATTTCCGTCAACCTAAAAATGTGATAATTCACGTTAATCTTCCCTTGAGGGATTTTTAATCCATAATGTTACTGAGCCCTCCAAGAATATTATAATGAAATAATGTAATAAAAGACAAATTGTAATTCCTACAAAGCTAAGAATGAAAGTGGATTTTAAAAACCTATAAAATCCCACCAGAACATAAGTAGATTTTTACGAAGTCGATACACCCAAATGGAAAACTATTATGTTTTTAAGAGCTATCACTAAATCAGGACACGATGAAATAGGTTTCTACACTAAGGTTACACTAAAGCTGAAACCTACAAAAGCATAAATAGATGTATAAAACTGATATTAGAATTTAAAAAATATACAGATGCTGCAATACTATAAACATTGCCTACTTAGAACAGCTCTGACGTAAAAAAAATTAAGTAAAATTAGGGTTTAACATGTTTTTTGGCCAGCCAACCTTCTTCTTTTCTGGTAATAATACTAAATGAAATTCTATTGAAAATAATGGATAGAATTTTTCAATCCATAAGAAAAAAAAGGAAACGTAGCCAAAGTTGCATTAAAAAATGCAGAGCCCGCGCCGAATATATGTACAATAAACATGCTATTGCCACATTCTGGACCCAAATATAAATTCAAAGCTTAGTATTGGCTGAATTGTAGTATTTAACAAAAAATATAAAAATAACAGCACTGAAATAATTATATAGTACATGTATAAACATAAACATTATAGCTACTTGAGAAACTATAAAAATATATTTGTATTTGTCTATATAAAATATTACTTGCTTAAAATAAAACTAAAGGAACAAGTGATTTTAACTAATGCAGGTAGCTAGCTATATCTAGCTAGAAAAAATGATAAATTTATAATAATCAATATTCTAAAAAATTTAATCCATACTATATAGAATGTCTTATACAAATGATAATCAATAAAATTAATTTGGCTATTTTTGAATTAAACAGTATTTAATGCAATGTTTTTATTTATTTATTATTTTTTCTCATTTTTCCTAAACAAGAAATTTATTATTTTGTATGTAATTAATAATAATATTTCTGAATATTGAAACATGTACATTACTTCTAAATGAAATAAATTTATAATATTGAATTTAAATTACTCTCTCTTGTCATAAATCTTAGTAATTATAACATTATCTTTAAATTTAATTTCTATATCAGGAAAATGCATTTGTTTCATAGTTGTTACTATATGTCTGTATTAAATTAAGTTATATAGGCTAAAATTTTGTGTCAGTTTAAACATTGTCTAGCTTGCCAAAAATTAAAATATCATCTATATGATGAAAAACGTTATATTCAGAATTATATATATATATATATATATATATATATATATATTGATGACGCTATTCTCAGGAAAATGTAATCATAAATTGCCTAGACAATTACTAGCTGTGCCACCTTGTTTCAAACATTTTATATGTTTATAATTATTACCTTTATAATATATATAGTAGTCTCTTTTTGTAAAAACCTAATGAAAGAAAACTAAAGTTGTCATAATTAATATTTTTAAATAAATTATTTTATGTAATTTTACGAGTATTTTTATCATATCATCAATATAAATAGAGTTGAAAAGGTTTTCAAAATCTAAACTCTAGACTGAAGAATTCTTTATATCTTTAATCTATTTAATAAGTTCTTAAATATTTTTAACTATGGCTATGTATTTAAGTTTATTTATTGTATTTTGTAATATTTCATGCAGAATTTTACTCTATTAGCTGATATATTAAAACCATTGGTAACTGTTCTAAACTTGACTGTTTTTTTTTTTTTTTTTTGAAATTTAGGAGTAAAAAAATACATGTGAAAATTTAAAATTATTATTAATTTTTATTCTTAATTATTTATTAAAGTCAAAATACTATTATTTTTTTCACTATCATAATTTGATGACCTAATAAAAGTTGTATTATTATCAAAATATTTGTTGATCATTAAACTTTAATAGTATTTACATATGAAATAAAAAAGAAATCTTCTAGAACCTTAACAACAAAATTTGTAATAAAATTATTTTGCAATTTTTTAATCTGTTTTTTAATATTTTATTTAATTGTTATCAGTACTAAAGTTATATTTATTAAACTGTTGTGTAATATTATATTCGAAACACAGATAATTTGATGTGTTTCCTGTTAAAGCTGTTTCTCTCTCTCTCTCTCTTAAAACTTTAAAAAAATTCCAAAATACTGTTTCTAAGAACATTTTTGTCTATGCATAATCTTTTAGCTCTATCCCCTCTAGGCCTTCTTTAATAAGTTTTTTTTATCTTATAATAATAATTATTATTTTCAATATTTTGTGTATACTTGCATTCAAAATATTTTTACCTCTTGGTGTAATAGATTTAGTCCATAAGAATAAACTGCATCACAATATTTAGTATAGTAATTTTCAGACCATATACATACACACGCGTAAAGTAAAGATGTATTCATTTTATTAAATGTAATGATGTTGCTGAGGTAATTCAAAATTCTGAATATTAATTAAATCATTGTTTACTTCAGTAATTTTAACATTAAGTGATATATTTTGAGCTTGCTTTCTTAAAAAGAACCAAGGAACAAACGAGAGAATTTTCCCTTTTGTACATTTAAATATAAAGACAGAACAAGAAAAAAATCTCATTGAAGAAATTTAATCACATGTTTAGGTCAAGAGAAATTTTAAATATTTTTTTAGAAATTATGTTAGTGTTTTGAGGAAATGTTTAAATCACTCAGTAAGGCCTGAGTAAGTTATACAGATATTATTGTTCTAAGAATTGCGAATAAATAATTTAAAAATTCAAGGTCTAATTCTTTAAACTGGGTAGCACAAATTTGCCAAATTATAGGTTTTAATCTTTAATGTGAAATGAATCCAGATTTGCGTTTCGAAATCGAGTGTTCCTGATTATAAATTAGATATAAATTTATAAGGTTTTAATTTTAAATAAATATTAATTGTGTGTGTGTTTGATGTTTGAATTATACATATAAACGTAGTATGCATGTTCGAACCTATGATTGGATAAAAAAAACACTTTGTACTAATTAGCACAATAATGCCCACATAGCTAGTGTGAGCACTCAAATAAATAATGAGTATCATTTGGAAGTATATAGCTAAAAATCGCAATGGAATGGAACTTTTATAAGATACGTTGTAATTTTTAAAATAAATATAATAGTCACATTTCATATATAGTCTAATATGTTTTTATTTAAATTATTTACATGCGATTCATTAAAAAAATCCTTATTCATAACATATCTTATTTTAAAACATTCTCCTATTATTTTTTAACCATGCTATGTAAGTAAATAAATTGATCATTAATTCATAAAATACTTTTAAAAATATTATTATGTTATTCGGTATTATGTAAATACATTTAAATATATTTTTAAGAGTTTATTTTTTTTAAAGAATTTAAGAAAAACCAAATGAAACTTAATTGGTTTATTTTGAATGACTAAAATTAATATACTTTACTTTTCACAACACTATTTGCATACAATGAAACAGATGAAACGCGAAAACGCTTAAAATGAAATATAGGTCAAAACGAAATAGTTCAACAAACTACTATGTAGTTTTATGCATTTTTTCTCTTAACACGAAACGAAAATAGCTTAACATGAAAAGATTTATCTCCTGTGAATGAAAAAAATACGGAAATTTTCTGTAATATTGGATTGTTCTATTGTATCATCGGAAGAACTCGTTGCATTAGATGATGATAATGTGTGTGCAGCCCCGATTATGGTAGATAAAGTTTGTTCAAAGCTCAAAAAATATTACTGATGCTAATTCCAACAATGAAAAGGAAATTAATAATGCAGCTTCTGTTCCCACCTCATCCAAAATGAGGAATATCATGAAAAGTATGCCTAGTTATTTAAAAACACTTTCCAATGGTAAAAGAATAACAAAATCGATGATATTAAACAATTAACAATTTGATGCTAAAAGGGACAATACAAAAAAACATCAGATTATTTTCCAAAAACTTAATAAATGTTTTATTTTTCAAAAAACTTGAAAATTGTACAATACATTTTATTAAGTTTTTCTGAAAGTTTTTGTTTCATTGTTTTTTATTAAATACATGCATATATACATATCTATGTAAATGAAATTCACTCTGATACACTTAATTTGCTTACATATTGTTGTTGGGTATTTTTTTGCAATACCTTTTAATACTAAAATATTTCAGTCCCCTCAGTTTCGTGTTAAATGATTTTCACTGTATATATATGTATGTGTGCGGGTGATTCTGCTACAATGATTGCAAAATACCTTTTTTCCCCACATATATCTTCCTTTTCAGTTGAAATTAAACCGAGAGTTTAAAAACCTCAATTGTTTTTAATAATAAGACAGTAGGAGTTTTTAAGAAAGCACATTTTACGAGTTTAATGTATCTTCATTTTAAAATGGATCTCAGTTTTTATAAGGGGACACAGTACGATTCAATTGACAAAAATCGGTCACAAAATCAAATCTAATTTTTTTAAGCTAAATTATTATTTAAATATTTTTCTATAACCTCACAAAATTTGAATCCTAAATCCTTAAAAAACGCAAAATTATGATAGCTTTTACGTTCGATATTATTCACTTCCCTATGGAAAATTAAAACTCTTACTTATCTCAGAAAGATAAAATAACCAGTTTGTCTTCATTTAAAATGCTAAGGCTTTTTTTTCTATTGTGCCTAATGCTTTGAATTTTTTTTACCTAATGCTAATAGTACATGTAACAAAAGTTGGTATGCATTTTTGAATCAAAACAATACTTATTTTTTAAAAAATAATTGAACTCAGAATTTATAAATTTCTTATTGCATTTTCAATAAGCCTTCATAAAAAGAAGTATTGTACAAATACTAATCATGTTATCACAAAGCCCATACAAACTTCTGTTATACATTGTTTGATGTGCTTGTAAATCAATTTTCATGCGTGTACGTAAATTTTTGTAGAAGGAGTGCATTTTAAAATCACCTCACAAATTTTAAGTTACTCCTTAAAAAATTAAATGGAGTGTAATTACGAAATTTTGAGCACATATTAGGCAACCAAAAATATTTTGATAATCCTTAAATTAAGAAATTTTGCGTAAATTGTACCATATATATATAATATATATATATATATGATCCCCTTAATTATTATATTTTAATTTTGAAAAGGATTTTGAAGATTTTTATCCGATGCATATTCTTAATTCTTTGTTCAATTGGATCGTTCAGGAAATGAGCAAATACATCAAGCAAATTTCAATCATGTTCTACGAAGTAATGTTTCAAATACAACTCGTAAATCCTCCATCCCATCCTATTACTTTAATCCTTGGTTTTGAGAATGCTTTCAAAAGATTTACAATACAATTCGAAATTCAATAAAGTGGAAAGTTCCCTTTTCTAGAATCGTCATGCGTTTCAGAAATATTTTCTCTGCATAGGAAAAAATTCTAATATTTTATATCGAGAAATGTAGATGTACCAAACTTTTTTCCGAAACTGGTATTGACTTCAGATTTCGCTGCCATCTTATATATATATATACATATGGATTTAAGGAAACAGATATTTATTATATTTTTCAATGTCTAAATAAGTAACAATACATTTAATACATATTTATAAAATGCTTTGATTTAAACTTAATAAGAATTTAGAGGACTGTTAAAAGTACCTAATCATATTATTTGTTAAGGTATTTCCTAAGCTTTCTCCAAGCTAATGTTCCATGAATGGAACATTAGCTTAGAGGAAGCTTGGAGCCTTACAAGGAACATTCCTTGTATAAGGCTTAGACTTAATATTCCTCGATGTATTTAATTTTATTCTTATTGCTCTATAAAAATGATTACATTGAAAGGAAACTTTGATTATTTTTTAGCATTGTGATAATGTTGCTGAAATGAAAAGTGGCTAGCTGAAAAAACAGGTTTCATTTCTGCTGTTTTTCACTGTTTATAAAGAAAAATTCAAATTGAATCAATGTTTTTATAACTTAATAAAAGCAAGTATAAAATGTTCATTTTCTGATAAATTGCAAGTTAGCATGGGAAATGTTTTTGTCCCTCCAGAAATGGTACATTGGCGTCTGAAGGCTTATTTTTAATACAATAAAATTATTTTGAATACAGAACTTAAAATAATGGTAGACTTTCAGTATATATATATATATATATATATATATATATATATATATATATAATTGCTAGTATTTCAAGTAAGTGCCGATAAAAGGTATTTATAATTCCCTTATCCCTTCTCACACATTAAAATTGCTAACTGAATTGAGAGCCATTGGAATGACAATACCGTAGTTACTATAGCATCCAATTTTTCAAAACATGAATTTGTCACTAAAGTTAAAAGAATTTGTCAAACCTAAAAATAAAAATTTGCATTTTTCTGCCAAATATTATAAAAACGTACAGTGAGAATAACAGAAAAATGTTTTTAGAGACTCCCAGAATCATATTAACATCTGTTTTTAGAAAGTGTACAAAATTTCAGAATCAGCAAAACTAGATCTCGATTTCCATAGCGAAACACATTATTGTTCGCTTTAACTCTGTTGTTCTGTTCTTACTACACGTTTGTAGCGTTCTGGTCAAAATGACCCGATTAAGAAAAATAAACTTTCTTGCCTTAAATGACAAGTGGCATTTAAGAAATGGTTGAAACAATAGTAATGTAAGTTTAAAAATAGATCCAAAAATATAAAGCATGCATAAAAAAAAAGCAGAAAAATATTTTCAATTGATACTTACTATAATAATATAAAACATCTATAAAAATAACAGAAAAATATTCGAAATTAAAAAACTTACTTCTATTTACATTTTGAACAGTAATGTCTAACATGAGTTTTGCAAATGTGATTCTTACACTTGTAGCTTTACATATTAGTTCTGTTGTAATTGTTAGGTTGTCTGATCTTTCACTTTGCACGTTTGACACACACTGAAGTATTCTCAGCAGGTCCTAATGGAACGCTTTCCCATTTTCTCCCTCTGTATTCGTTCCACTATTTTTATTGAGTCCTCACTTCTTGGTAGGTTTTGCATTGCTTCAATGTATGGAAAATTATTAATTTTCCCAGTTCGGCCAAAAATAGCCTTCGTTTAGTCAATTTGTTTGCGCTCCAATCACTATGTATTGAAGTTAATAGAACAAATGCATTGTACGCAGAAGTATCAAGCTTGTTATAGAATACTATCATGGGACAGCGATTTGTTTTTCTTTTATAATTGTATGTTTTTAGAAGTTGATCAAAGTATCCACAGCCCCTTTAGTTGAATCATAACCTAAGATCATTAATTTTTTTTCATCAGGTCTGTTGCTAGCTTCTTGGCCACGATGCAAAGTGCTCAGGGGAATAATACACTTGTTCTTTTTTGGGATGTAGCTTATAACTGTTGTGTCTTCTGTAAAACAAAATAATGAGCTGTGAACTTCTTTATTTTGCATTTCTTCAGGAAGTTCTGGTATAGTTTTTCTAATGGTGCCAAGCATAGTCATTTTCCGTTTTAGAAGAAGTTGCCTAAAGTTGCAAAATGTGAAAAACATATCGAATGCAATATTGTGTCCCAAATACCCATAAGTGAGATCACACACTACTCGCATTCCTTGATTTTTCTCTGGCTTTGACCCTTTTTCTTTTACAGTGTAAATTTGAGTTTTCAGTACATACGACAATTTACTGTAGCATAAAGTCCATATTTTGACCCCATGTTAAGATGGCTTACTTGGTATATACTGTTTGGAAGGACATCAGCCACGAAATCCTACCAATTGTTCATCTACAGTAATATTTTCATTAGGATTATATAATGTTGGTAGAGTTTCTATCCACTTTTCCCAGATACTCTCATTGCAGCTAATTTATCAAATTTTCCTCTTTCTTGACGAGTGGACTTAATATCAAAATGTATAACTCTCGAAATTGAACAAAATGTTTCAAGGGACATTGCCGCACGAAATATATTTATGCCAGTTTCTTTATCCCATAAGCTTTTTGTTATTATCCATATTATTCCTATAAATACCAGCTAACAATAATAATCCAATTAAATGGTTGAAAAATTTTACTTTCAAAATTTTTCCACTTTTTTCCATAAAATTTTTCTTTTTCAATGTTAGTCATTTTTATGATTTTGTTTTCAATTGTAGAATTGAATACTACCTCAAATGCAGTTTTTACGTCTGTTACCCTTGCTATTGCATATCTTTTGACACCCTGGAGTAGTTTTTATACTATTAGCAGCTGTTGATTGAGAAGAATGTAGGCAGTGTATTCAGAGAGTATCCGCTTTATTTCCCGATTTCTGAACTGAATACTCTTTTTATAGTTCATTTGTTGATTATTGGTATCAAAATCGTTGTCAGATCTTTCTCTCTCAGCTTTATTACTTGTATGATTTTCATATACTCGGATACTTCTTCGCTGTCAGTAGCTTATATTAGTTTAGTTATATCAACGTGACTCAAATTTATGCTATTTGCCATTTTTTACCTTCCATTCGGAGTTACAACTTTTTTACCGTATATCAGAAAGTGAAATATGCAGAAAAAATGGACTTTGCAATAAAACAAGTAGTTTGGCCCCCTGCCAATTGTATCAACATTCTGACCGTGCGCGTTTGCTTTCTTATAATGTAAAGAAAAATATCCATCAATGTAACAAAAGAGATAAATTAGAGAAACTATTGTTATTCTGTATTTTTAATTTATTCCAAACAAAAGTGAACATGTATGAGCAAAAATAAATGATTTTTTTGCATTGGGTCATATTGATCCGAACGATACATTAGGTATAAATTGAAAAATATTCCTTTGAAATACAAATAAACATAAATCCTTCTAGGAGTACAAATTTATATTTTTTTACCTACGATGCAAAGAAGTTTCATGAAAATATCACTGTTCTATATTTTTTTATATACGTATAAATATTATTTCGAGGCATATAGACCCGAACAGAATAGCAAGGTTAAATGAGACTGAAAATCGGTTGTATTCCGAGACCTTATGAAAGTCTAGACCTAAGGCTTTGAGACAATCAAATTCACATCATCTTGTGTCATCAATACAAAGACGGTGTGCCGTGTGCTAAAAAATATTTCGAGGGCATGATAAGATTGATTGATTACTTGTTAACGACGTACTTTAAAGCAATACGAGATCTATTTGAGACGGTCCTCGTAAATCTAAACCACAGTCGAGTAATGAAGACAACATTTGATCTGACAGCTCACTTTTTAAACTTCAACACCACACCAAATCATATTTTTATCCATAAGGAAAAAATAAGTGTTATCCAAGAAGGTTCTATATGTGGAACATCTATATATATATATAAATGTATGTTTGTAAAAATAGCCTCGTTTCACACAAACACCGTTAAACCGATCACTATGAACATTCTCATGTATATGTATTTCTTTGTGGAGAATGTTTTTGTGCTATCCTTTTTGTCCACCAGGGGACTCTACAGCATATAAACTTCTGTACTGTTCCACCAATCACCTTGAAAATTGGCATGCATATGAATCTATTCCTGGAGAATTCCTTATCCTTATTCTTTTTGTCACAGCTTCTCACCAGGAGTGTTGCAGCTTACTAACTTCGTATAGGTATACCGATCTCAATGAAAATAAGTACCCTGCCATACTTGGACACGAAGAATGTATTTACTATATCCATAGATGTAAAAAGTCAAGTTATTTTTCAAATTTTTTTTATAAAACAAATATTTTTTTTCAATGGGGCTGCGCATTGGTACTTTAAACCTTTGCACACCTAGTACATTCCCCAGGAGCTGGTATCACTTTTTAGCGCTGCACCCTATAGGCGATACCAATTACAGCAAGCAATTTTGACGCCCAGTTTTCTCCAGAAAGGGAGGCACCTGAGCTCTTGGCGATGCGAACCAGCACTAGGATTTAATTTTGCCGAGAGCATCCAAGCCAAACAGACACTCTAGGGATCTTTTACATGCCACATAATCATACGACATGACCACTGTCGATTTTCTGCATCATGAAAATCCCCCGACTTGGGCCGGGGTCGAACCCGCAACCTTGGGTGCAGAAGGCCAGCGACAAACCAACCACGCCACCCAGCCGGTTCATAAAACAAATATTAGAAGTGGTCTTTTGTGGTAACCTAGAAAGTATAAATTCTTATAAAAAAGTATGGAATAATCAAAGGAATCGATTACGATGATGATGGTTTTATGAATCGGTAGTGATATCTACAGTTGTGAGTAATTTTACTAATCTTGAATAGTAAACTTAATGCTAGATATAATAACATTACGATGCACGTTCAGTATGGCAACAAATCAAAAAATTATTGCTGAATTATGATCACTATTTCACGAGCACAACTGTTTGGTCAGAGATTTTAAATCCGCTTTAGAATATATGAGATTAGATTATTTGAAAATTTATCAGAGCAGATACAACTCCATGAAATGAGCATGAAGGACACTTCAATGCACTGATGGCTTCTGATATAGCAGAATAATAACAAACTTGGACCAAAGTTAGTAATCGACAAGTAAACTCAATAGTTTTACGAGTAAGTTAAAAATGTAACTAAAAAAGGGATAATTTCTATTTTTTTATATACGGAAGAAATTTGTATTAACTCACTGTTTTCAGATATCTCATATGTTAATAAACATTGTGTGAGTACTAGGAACTATTTGAAATGCCACATAAAAATATCGAACAATAAAAAAATCAACGAGAAATGCGCGACGAATATCAGTTCGTAGAGTTACTGAAATTTCTGAAAACAGAGCGACAGGCTTAGAAACTAACCAGATCAGAGCCTCTACTTCAAGAGCGGCTGAAACATTTCAACAGAATATATACGAGTTGCAGATCTTCGAGCAAGAACGTCTACTTCAAGAGTTGATGAAATTCACGAAGAGCGAGCCACACAACGTGAAGCGAACCATGACAGAAGTTTATCTTCAAATTCTTGGGGCGTGAAATATGTGTCCCTGGTGTTTTTTTGTTCATCGAGCAGGATTCCAAAACCGGATTTAAGAAACTCTTGTAACTTTGCCAGATAAAGCCGTACGTCCATAATGCTCCCTCTTCCTTGAAATGAACTTGCTGGAGTAGGGAACGCTGAATGTGGGCTTCGGGTGTAACTCGGGGTGGAGAAGGAGAATATATATTCGGATTACAAAAACTCTCATAACTTTATTGGATTTTGCCGGAATGAGATAGAATGGCATTACGTTCGATTTACACTTCGGATTTTCATTCCCAACAGCGCCTGAACGTGCAGGTGCAGTCTTGCGAAAATACGATCGCATCAGAAAATTGCTGGTTTGGGCATTGCTGCTACTTTGTTAGATGGTGGACAAACTACACATTCAGCATTCCGGCTGCCATTAGACATTCGTAATAAACTAGACGCAATGTGCAACATTAAAAAATGCATGCGATGAGTGTACCACGGCCCATAAGTATTCATCCAAATCATTACATAGAATTTTGCAAGAATTGAATGCCAGCGAAAAATTTTCGGATATACTTTCTGGTGATTTCTGGCATACGTTGCCATTCCTTCCTCGCTCTACTTTTGTTCACAAGCTTAACGCTTGTTTAAAACAATCGTTTTGATGGTATTTAAACTTTTCGATTGACCATAAACATGCGAATACAATTGCAAGATGATTCATCGTAGCAAAAAGTTTTAATCTATGGCTAATGGAAACGCTGATGTAGAATTGCATCCAAATACACAATGCTTCAAACTTCCAGACAATTTTTTTACTGTTGTTCAGACAAATAATGGTATATTGAAGAAATAAATTTCCAGATGTAGCATTTTTTTGTCAGGTGATCTTATGATGAAATTGTTGTTGATGAAAACGAAACCGTAAATTTTCCAAATAAATTTTGCAAATCTCTGGATATATCTGGAATGCCACCACACAATTTTCGGCTGAAGATTTGCTCGGTAATTCAGTTGCGTAACTTAAAACCACCTAAATTATGCAATGGTACACGTTTGGTTATCAAAAGAATTACTAGTAAGCAACCCTTTTAAATGGACATTTTTAAGGTAATATCGCTCTGTTGTCACGTATTCCACTGATATCGTCAGTCTCCAATGCCTTTCAAAAGGCTTCAATTCCCAATTGGTTTGACTTTCGCGATGACCATAAATGAATGTCAAGACCAATCAATGCCCATTTATGACTTGGACTTATAAAATCCATGTTTCTCGTATGGGTAACTATGCTGCACGCTTAAACTGTTAAATCTATTTGTGTTAGCAAAAGACAGGTAAACGAAAAATACTGGGCACCTAATAGTAATTAATTAAATTAAAATTATTTATTGTTATAATTTTTAAAATGATAAAACTAATATAAAAACAAAATCAACATTACTTACCTCATTTACAAAATTAAATCCATGTGTTTTAATTAACAACTTAGTAACTCGGTCACTAAGTAACTATACTATTCTGTACTCAAATAAGTGAAGAATAAAAAGAAAAATTATAAATATTGTGTATTGTTTTATGCTTAATTTCGTCTCTCCGAAAATATAAGTGAAGATTGATTTGACTGCATTGAATATCTTAGAACAACATTAAAGCAACGTATTACAACAAGGCCTCAACAACGCGGGGCCAATTTAGCTAAAATATTATGAATCATATAAAATATTTCCTTTAGCAATTTGTGTCTCCGTTTTTATGTTTGACATAATTCGCTTTTTTTGTTGATAGTAAGTTTGTACTAATATTTTATCATAGTACGACATGAAAAGTGTAAACAGAAAATAGTTTTAACTTCTGAAAAATAACTTTAAATTTTCGCTAATATGAAAAAATATAATTTAGATAAACTATGGAGTATTTTAGAGGATAAAAAAATTATTCTAGGATTTTAATATGATTTGAGGAATTATGATAAAAAATATTATAACAGATAAATATTCCAGAGGCTTCGTGGAATTTCTGATGGGTTTCTTTAATCCACGGCATTCATTTCACAATTATTTTCACTGCTAAACGATCCTCATTAACTGTAGGTAAGTTCTATACGATCGGTATTTTATAGTTTTAACCCTAAATCTTTCCTCTTCGCGATAACGCCATGCATACGAGGCATTCTAACTTAGCAGAAATGTCACGAACTAACTCTCTGCATCGGTAACAAACGTTCACTTTACCACGCTCAAAATCATATTACTTTCCTTCAGCTCGCGTTTTCCGCTCCAAGTACTTTTCTAGCTGTGATAATATAGATTGTGAATTTGTCTGATTTTTTTTATACTTGTCTGGGAGGCTAGCAGCTCGACATCATTAGCCACATGTAATACTTTGAAAAGAACATGGATACATTTGATCATATCTTATGTAGAGTATTTATACTTATATTTTTTGTTTTTCGCAAGAATTTGTGTTTCATTTATATATATATATATATATGGAAAAAATTTATATAAAATAGAACATAACAGGAAAAAAATTAAGATCAAATCTAATGAAATACAAATAAGAACCTAGCGAGTCAAAATGAATTTCGACTTAGGACCGAATAAGTGGGGTTAAACTAGTTTGAAGCGCCAACCTTCCCCCTTTGCAACTCGGTAGGAAAGACCAAAATAAAATAAATAGAAATTTAAAGTATACAAAATCAAAATATAAAAATCCAAAGTATAAAAAATCTCAGAAATATGAAAGAACAACCGACTACTATTAAGCAAAAATTCTCCAAAATGTTTAAGCAGAAAAATATCAAAAGAATACCAGTAAAAGATTCTTCAAAAAGATTTTAAAACTTCTGCTCACAGAGCTTATTCCCGAGATCCAACACTCTTGAAACCGATGGAAAGCTTATATATGTTGTGTTAAAAATCTAAATTGCACTTAAACGCATCCTTTATACCAGCTTGTAAGGTTATAATATATATATATATATATATATATATATACACTCAGCATGTTGTTACTGGTGTTCAAAATATTGTTAAGAGAAATTAATCTGAGAAATATAATGAATAAAGGTAATGGTTTTAGTTTGATTTCCAATAATAATAAAACTTAAAAAAAAACAATTATACAATGATAGTGAGCAATCCATTTATAAAATAGCTATTAAATATAGAATGCCTTTAGAGGCATTCACAGAATTCAAATGTAATAATACGCAACAGCTTAATTAAGATAACTTTAGTACAGTGAATAATATCTCTTTTTATGATATTAAAAATCAGATTAAAAAATGTAATATAAATTTATTATAGTTTATGTTGATAAAGTGCCAGGAAATCTTGCCTTCATATGTAGATACTGTTATAGTTAAGTGATCAACAAATATTTTGATAAAAATGCAGCTTTTATTAAGTCATCAATTTCAGATAAAGTAATAAATAATCGCGTTTTGGCTTTTCACAAACCATTAAAAATACAAATTAATAATAATTTTAAATTTCCACATGTATTTATTACTCCTAAATTTCATAAAGACCCAGTCAAGTTTAGAACATCTACTAATAGTTTAAATACATACATCTGCAAATCAGGTAAAATTTTCCATTAAATAATACAAGATACAATAAATAATCTTAAATCCCCAGCCATACTTAAAAATGGTAAAGAACGTATCGAACAAATCAAAAGATAAAAAAAAAATCTTCTGTCTATTGTTTAGATTTTGAAGATCTTTTTAACTCTATTAATATTGATGATATGATTTAAAAACTTGTAAAATTACATAAAGATAATTTATATAAAAATGTTAATTATCATAGATTTAGTTCTCTAGTTAGGTTTGTACTAAAGGACAACTATATATATTATAGTTGTAGTAACTATTATCAACAGATAAAAGGTTTTCCACAAGGTGTATCAGCTAGCTACTGTCTAGCCAATTTATATTTACATTACTTTGAAAACAGTTTCATTCATAATTCTGAATATTGCATTTTTCGTAATAAAGATAATATTATTGTTTTGGCAAGCAAGAGAATTTTAAACCTAACACTAATTTTTATCCACAATAGATTAATTTAACCCTTTGACGGTTATGAACGAGTTCAGCTCGCAATCGAATCTTGCTTCATAATGCGCGCAAACGAGTTTCCGCTCGTGGGCAAAATTTTGACCGAAATGGTTAGAAACGAGCACTACTCGCGTAGTGAAAATTTTCCCCAATGCGCGCTGACGAGCTGAGCTCGTTCACCGTTATTATTCTGCATTGATTATGTTACAAACGATTCCGACTCGCGAAATTTAGTTAGTTTTACTGCCTACAGATGGCAGTACGGGTTCCATAAATTTCTTTTCATAATGAAGGGGGATTTTTTTTTTTACCTTCTTCTTCTTATGCGTATTTTGGCGCGTGTTTTAGGGTGTTTGTAAAGTAAAATGGCTCAAAAGCGAAAGTTACATAATTATGATGATGTTTATGATTGTGATACAGAAAGCTTATCAAGTTTTGAGTCTGATGAAGACTTTCTTCACAGTATATCAAGCTCATAAAACGATTCAAGCGATGGGGAAGATTTTTCGTGTGTTCGACAGTGGTGTAAAATTAATTCAAGTTCTCACGCTCCTAGTTGATTTAGTTTTACTGGCGATGTGGGCATGGAAAAGAATTCGCCGTGAAACACGTACTTATTGCAAAGACTGTAATGCCCATTATGAGCAATTACATGTTTTAAAGTATATCACACACAAAAAGATTTTTAGGTAATTACTGTATTTAAATGCTTCATAAAGTTTTACATTAGTTTTATTTATTTAGTCCTTTCAAATTAATATTTGTCTAATATTTATAATTAACTATTATTATTTATATAATTGATTATAATCATTTATAATTTACTATTTAATAATTATCATTTATTAATTATTTTAAAGTGCGTAAAAAACTGTTATTTATGTATTACAAATACTTTAAGAAATGTTTAAAACGCGTGAGGCGAGCTATCTACGGCATCGCCAGAGAAGGGTGACATTTTCGGAAGAACGGCTGGAGAAAACAGCTGCCACTTTCGACTACTGTTTACTCGTAATGCTGCGCGAATTAAGTAAACCGAAAACTTCTCGTTTCCCTAACCGTCAAAGGGTTAATATAGACAAATAGTAACAACTATGAAGCAAATTTTCTGATATAGAAATTAAATTAAAATATAATGTTATAGTTACTGAAATTTATGTTAAAAGAAAAGAATTTGAATTAAATATTATAAAAGTATCTCATTGGGAGAGTAATGTACATGTTTCTATATTCAGAAATATTCTCAATTACATAGAACACAATAAATTTCTTGTTTAAAAAATCAAGAAAAATAAAAAATTGTCTTAATTCAAAAATACTTAATAAATTTTATTAATAGTTATTTGAATAAAGAAATTCTAAATAGTAAGGCTTAAAATTCCTTAGAATATTCACATAGTTTATCATTATAAATTTATCATTTTTCCTAAATAATTATAGTTTCCTCCATATTCCAATATTAGATAAAATTACTTATTCTCTTAGTTTTATTTCAACCACAGTAATCTATTAATATTTAAATACACACATTTATAATTCTAGCGTCTCTCAAGTAATGGTAGAATTTATACACACTATTTAATTTTTTATCCCTATTCTTTTCATACTTTTGCTAAATGCTACTATTCAGCCATTTCCATGCTTTGAATTTATATTTGGGCCTAGAACCTGGCAATAACTTATTTATTGTACTCAGATTTAACGCGGGCTCTTTATTTTTAATGCAATTTTTTGGTAAGTTACATTTTTCTTGGAATGGATTTAGATACTCTATCCAATATATTCAATAGGTTTTTACTCAGTACTACTACCATAAAGGGGAAAGTTTGGATGGCCAAAACACTTCTTCAACCCCATTCTTACATACATTATTTTACATATAAGAGCTGTCTTAAGTGTCAGCAGTGTTTATAATACCGTAAATTCCATATTATCAGAATTTAAATTCTATTATTTTTATAATTTCTTATAAACATCGTTTCTAAAATCTCATGTTTGGTTCATCTTACATTTTTTTTTCAATTTTGATGGTTGTTGGTTATTTATTTTTCTTTAGTAGAGAATTTTGACTATACATATATATATATATTATATATATATATATAATGCTTATAATTATATATATATATATATATAATTGTAAGGCTAATTAATTCATAATCTAAACAAAATTCTGTTTCCTACCTTACATTTACTTTCCCATCTTGTGTATCAGAGTATTAAATTAAGCATCTAATATTTTCTCAGAAAAGTTGGTCGAACGTCAAATCCCAACACCAATTGTTGAACTTTTATGGCCTTCATCCGTTCATTTACTCTCTTTACTCTCCAACCGAAACATAAACTAAAAAATGATTACTATCTTAGTAAAAATCTATTTTCTTGAAAACATCCTTTATGCTTACTTCGAATCATTATCATATATGCTCTCTATTGACTCTATTATAAGCAGTCCAGTCACATTAATGTTACCAAAGCATATTTTTGACGTCGACGTTAAATAACCAATCATAGAGGGCAGGTGACAGGTTAGTGCAGTTGAGCGTGTGCGGGCTTCGGAAATCTTTTCAATCGTTGGCGTAAGGCAGAAACAGAGCAATTTATCCGACGTCCAAAAGGCTATGATCACTGGTTTTCGGGCCAAAGGTGGACGCATTTTCGAAACGGCTAAGTCTTAACGCTGTTAGCGTGCTGCCGTGATAAAAGCATACCTTGCGGGAGAAAGTGGGACTGTTCAAAAACCACGACGTGGCAAATGTGGTGCACCTCAGGCCATAGATGACAAAGGTGAACGTCGGCTGTGGAGATGCGTTTGGAAGAATAGAGGTGCTACCGCGAGAAACTGACCACCCAGATGAATCAAAGGGCTACAAAAGTGTCTCTCAAATTACAGTTCAGCGAAAGATGCTGCGTCTGGGCCTCCAAAACAGACGCCTGCTTCATGCACCTGTAATGACTGCTGTTCATCTGCAACGAAGGCTGGAATTTGCACACTATTACCGCAAGTAAATGTCCATTGAGTGGCAACAGGTAGCACTTTCCGATGAATCACGTTTTATGCTCCATCAAATAAATGTAGGGTGGCGTATATGGCGTGAAACCTCTGAAACACACCTTGTAATCATTGCCAGAACGGTCGAGGTTGGAGGAGGAAGCATTATGGTTTGGTTGGGGAATGCTTTTCTGGCATTCTTTGGGTTCATTCGTCATTGTGGAAGGCACGATGGATTAATACAAGTACGCATCTCGCCTTGCGGACAATATCCACCCCATATGCGCATTGTTTTTCTTTAGAATGATAGCATGTACCAGCGGGAAAATGCGAAGGCAGCACTGGCAGCGTACGTGCGTGGTTCGAAGAACACCAGGATGAGTTTACCGTTCTCCTCCAAGACAGCAATTCACCTGATTTTAAAACTAATCCAGAATCTTTGGAACCATCTTAATCAGGTTCTTCGCGCCATATATCCTCACCCTCGTAATATAGTGCAACTGGCCACAGCACTGGAGTCAACATGACTCAGAATTCCAGTGAACACCTTCAGACATCTGTCTTCTTGGATGACTCACAGCGGTTCACTCTACGAAAGGTGGTTATTCTGGGTTTTGACAGGTGGTCACGTTAATGTGACTGAAATATATATATATATACTCTAGCAGATATCATTAATAGATAGATAAATATGATCCAATTCTCCTGAGAGAACCTTTTTCATTCATTCTGGATAGGAACCTTCAAGGCCTTAATAATCAAAATACCTACTTAAAGAGATACGTAAATTATAGAAGCTACTAACTTAGTAATTCTCTTACAGTTCCTCGTCTTGATGGCCAAAAGACGAGGAACAATTATTGCAGTGATGGGGCACAATTATTGCTTCCTCCCCCGGAGGTGATTCAAATTATTTTCATACATATATAACATCTGCTAATCTTCTAATCTAACATCTGCTAATATAACTTTAGTATAACATCTGCTAATCTTCTCCTGATTATTTTTCTGAACTAACAGAAACATCAATATTATTCATATCATTTATGATAACCGTTGATGACATTCTTTTATCTTATCTCTTCTCTTTTGGCTTAGATTCGAATGCATTCCATATTTTTGGCTTTATATTAGTTATTATTAGTGCAAAACAAAAAATTCTGTCTTCCACAGTATCCCTCTCAAAATAAATTATCACAATGCTTTTCAAACTTTCACTATTGGCGACCTAAATTTCAATCGTATACTTCAATCCCCCCTTATACAATAATAATGTATTGAATGCAATAATAATGCACTTGGCACTAAAGCTACTATACGGCCTTAATTTTAAATTGTATAAATTAACAAGATAAGTATTAAATTTTGTATATGTTACTTTAAAATAAGATGTATTTTAAGCAAATCACTTTTAAGTAATAGAATAATTATTGTTATTTTTTTTCCTTTCCTTAATTTTTAAATTACAGCAGATTGCAAAATTATATTTAATTAAAGATATCTTTTCGCCATCATCTATTTCTAAAAGTAGAAATCTCATTAGTAAAATTGTCTCTAGTCTATGTTACTATCCATCATATATCCATCACATTTAGCATTCTCGCGAACAACTGCGTGAAACTGCGTGAGTCTGGGCAACTTATCGGATGTATGGGCAAAACATGCAAAAATGCTATACTCTCGAAAAATTCTAGTTAGTCTTGGTCGAGTCTATGCTTCTATAGCTACGGAATATTATTAGAATGACATTTTATAATTTGTGTTTTAGTTGTAATTTACTTTATTAAGTGTTTACGGCAGTAGATTAACAAAGACTCGATAAATTTTTAAATCGTAAGCAAAAATTCGACGTTAATAAAGCATGAACAAGTGCACAGACGAGCATAGTTTTGAAAATTAAATCAAGGAAATATTCTCAAGAATATTTAAATTTTCGATTTACAACTACTTAAGTAACTGGAGAAGAAAAGCCCCTGTATATTATTTGTTCAAAAATATATATTCGTAGCAGACAGTAGGAAACATAATAAAAAAAGCTTTAAAGAAAGCTTTATGGTGAGTACATTAACAAGCCTCGAGAGTTCTTTGAATTAAATCTAAAATCATATGAAAAACAAAAAATCTTTTTAAAAAAAATGTTATCAGTAAATGAAAAAGCTTTACTTACTTCTTACAAAGTATTGTACAAAATAGCCAAATGTAAAAAGCCTCACACAATTGGCGAAGAGCTTATTTTGCCAGCAGCAATTGATATCGTATAAACCATATTTGAAGACAATTTTGGGAAAGATTTGCAACTCTTGGGCAAAATCAACTAAGATTTTCAGCCTCACAGAATTAGCATTTAGAATTTATGTCAAATAATGAGAAAGAATGTAAAATTCCGATGAAGAACAATTGTGTTATTTTTAGTATTTAAAGCGAGAAGACTTCAAAGTGTTTTAATCCGGGAGCAGTTGTGTACTCGATAGTAAAATTAATGGTCCCGCCGGGTGACTAAGTCACTTCAATCCCTTATTTTTGTAATTATTTTTATTGTACAAGATAAAAATCACAATTCTAGTGAATAATATAAGTAAGAGAAAAAATACTTACCTACTTTCAAGGACTTTTCAACTTTTCTTTGATAATTTGAGAAAAAATCCAATAAAACTGAACTAAAATATTGTAAATATCCGAGACCTTAATAAAGAATGCAAATCCCAGAATCTTTTCGCTAACATTACAGGAATGCCATTTTCAGGAAAATTTTGTTCTGATTGTGTAAAAGTTATTATACTTTTGCTGTCCTTTGATGATCGACAAATATTCTGTTGAACTTTTTCTTGCTTGTTTCTTTTTGACAGGGCGTGTGTCTTGCGGTACACTTATGACTTCATAATTTTTTTGATGGAGTTCTT
>BMAO01028447.1:80220-135220 GCA_019973975.1 Trichonephila clavata
TTTTAGATTTATTACCTTCCTTATTTTTTCTGAAAATAATATTCTCAATCTGAAACTATCTAAAGTGAAATTTAATGAAGTGTCCATTTCACAAATATCGCAAGAATGCAGAAACCGTTTAGTTCTAATCCATTTCTAGGCGGTATGTCAAGGATATTATCCCAGATCGTGGCAAGTCATTTGGAAAAGCTTAAGTCCAAGTTCACCGAGTGTACAAGATTTTAAGGCACTGTCGCTAGGGGCGGGTCTTAGATGGAGTGTTTTACTTCGTGAACTGCACATTTTGTGATCCTATTGTCAGTGAAGTCTTTACAAGTATTTGAGTTGATTTTGTGCAATTTATATTTGGAAGAGAATTCAATCGCTCTTATTTCGATAAAATTCATATTGGGAAAGCCAAAATGCCGCTTGAAGTATAAAACTTCTTTCCGTTGACCTAATAGGATAAAAATAACACATTTTTAGGGGGGAGAATATTTAACTTCAAAATATCAACCTGTTAAAGAAAAAAAAAAGTACTTAGCAAATTCATCAGTTAAAAAAGATGTATTTTAATTACATTGGCTCTTTTAAAATACATTTAAGAGAAAATGCATTTAATAGAACATTGCTCTCAGTTCAATGTATTTTTAATACCCATTTTAAAAAATTCCATTTCAAATTATACATTTTATTTAAAATTTGTTAACTTCATAAATGAATTCGTAACAAGAAAAAAATTCTCAAATGAGTTTTTTATATATTAACGTATATTTGATTATATTCTTCATTTTTCAGAAATTCTAAGTAAAGTATGGAATAATTTTTCAAAAAAGGAATTTAAAGAATGTCAAATAAATTCACAAAATAACTATTTAAAAACATTAATGTCTAAAAAAACAATCACTGAATGTCTTAAATATATCTAATTTATTATATTCCAAGCAGATTTAAAAAAAATTATCTTGATCAAAATCTAGAAATCATTTTTCTGTATAGCATAGGAATGCTCCAAAGTATGTCTGACGCATCTTTTTAACGCGGAAGATCGATTAGAAGGAAGTAATTACCAAATTCCCATCTGAGTAATATATTTCTAAGTTTGACAACCTGTACAAGCTCCCCTTAAGCATGCGAATTAAATCCCATTCTTAAGGGGAAACAAAAAAAAAAACTCATAAAAATAACTAAAATGTGAAAAAATAACAGAATAACTCTTATTTTTATTTAAGGTAACTGTGACGTAAAGGTGCTTCAAATGTTGCATTTTTATTTTACTTTTAAAAAATAGAGGGCAATTTGCTGCATCTATAGATGCATTATTTATGAGAATTCGTTAAAAAGAACGCTAGAAAATTGAATTTTAAAATAGTAAACAAATGTGATGTAGCTGTGATTCAGGTACACTTTCTTCAAACTCCGTAGTGTTCACTACGTATTATAAAAAACTAATTTTTCTATTCGAAGAATGTAATTATTATTATATATATGTATCTATGATATATATATATTATATATTCAGATTTATTGAAAATACATTTTTTGAGCAAAAATTACGGAAAATTTAAATTAATTTATAACAAAATTTTGAAAAAACATTTGGTTTTTTGAAATTTTAATTATGTCTAGTTTTGCATTTATAAATACTCCGTAATTTTTAAAAATTATAAATCTAGTGGATATAGTACGAATTAGATCTGAGGATTATTATAAATTAAATACACAGCTTGTAAAATAGACATTTCGTTTTCCCTAACTGCTTATTTGAATGCTCATGAAAACTTTATATGTTTATTACTTTTGGTCTTACTTTAAAATAAATAGATATTCATATGTATGAATAAGAAAACAGAAATTCTTTTTCTTATAATTTCTAAAAACAGAGTTCGATTTAAATTAGAGATCAAATTAACTTCTTAAATTCATCAAAGGCATTTTCTTTGTGTATTTTATAAGAAAAAAAATATGTGTAGGGAATTTTGTAATATCTTGTAATTATGATATTCAAAGTGGAGTAAAAATACTAAAATTTATTGACATAAAACTTTGGTATTTTAAATGGAAGAAGGTGTGAATCGTTGATAACACGTATTGATGAAGTAATGTTAAAAAGACTTCTAAAGAATCTAGAATTTTAAACTTACAATTTAAAAAATGAGAAATGATGCAAATAATCCAATTAACAATGGTATGGCTTTATATTTTATTAAAATATATTATTTTACAAATCATAGATGAAAATATCTTATTTGTATTTTCTCAAACTGCATTTTTTGGGTAATTCCGGTACACTTTACTCAAAATCTTTTTTACCTATAGTGCTGATATCTTACATAATACAAGATTAATAAATTTTAACAATGAAATGAATTCGTTTTCAAATAAACATTCACAAATTTCAGATTTAGCAGAATTTCTGCATAAAACTTAAATAACTAAATTTAAAAATTTAAATTTTTTATAAATTTATATATACTTTAAATTTTTTTCATTCATTTTATGGAGTGTTATGTTTACGAAAACTCCGTTAAAATTTTATAGCTACATATGCTTGTAGATTTTATGCAAAGTGTACCTAATGGTAAGAACATGCCTTGAAAATAAAAAAAAAAACAGTTATTGATTAATTATTGCTCTTACAGATTTATTTTATAATTTAAAATAAATCTTTTTTACTATTAACAAGTACCTAAATATTCAGATAATTCAACGTAAAATTTTTATTTCCGTTGTTTTTAATTTAATAAGCGAGAACCACAACTTTAAAGTTGGTGCAAACAAAGTTCTTTATTCTTTCTCGCAGCCGTCCCAGTTACCTTAACAATATCATTTGGATTTACGTAAGCAATAGCTATTTCAAAGGCAAGCTATCGGAAAAAAATTGCCTGTTACCGAATTTAGATTCCTGCAATTCATTTATCAGTTTATTATCGTAATAAAACAGGAATACATCTTATAATTTAAATATATTTATATGTTAAATTTTATTAAATATAAATTATTGGGAAATATTTCAATATAATGAGTGTACTTAAAAATTACTCTGAAATTTTATTTCTTTACCACTTTTTCAATGAAAAAAAAGAAGAAAGTAATTCTTCAGTATTTTTTACTTTAGAACATTGCCGTGCTGAATGCTTTCTTTTTTTTGTTTAATTTTCGAAACTAGATGATAATTCGTTTCATTCCTAAAAACTTTTCGATATTTATCGCTATCTTTACTTGCAACAATTTTTCCATGATGTATATTTGTGTAGCAACACTTTCCAAGATAATTAATAAATTGTATGTATTACAAATGAGATCATTCATATGAAGGAATACAAAAATCACAGTTTACAAGTCCATACTTTTAAGCAATTATTATCAGTAATTGACAAAAAAACATAAAGGTTACAGCCTCTGCATGTATACCAATATATAATTGCTATTTTTATTGTGCTGTTTTTTGTATCAATATTTAAATCTACGTTTTTCTAATACGAAGCCAATTTCACTAGAATGTAAAAGGGACCCAAATGTTTTTCTTTAATAAATGCAAAGTAATATTCGTTTAAAATAATAGTATTATATTTGTATGTACTTTCTCATAAGTAAGTGCATTTAAGTGCCGTAAAAATGGATTTAAAATAATTCTTTAATAAATCTGGGGTAATTAATTCGTTTCTTTCATATATATTTTAAATCAAAGTCTTATTAATTTTCACTTGAATTGCTGATTATTGACACAACAAATTTAAAATTTAAATATGTTTTCAGAAGTTTTTGGAACTAAATTTGAAAGTCACTTGCCTCGCATCTCATTCTAAAATTAATTTGAAACCAAAATCAATTGTAAGGAAACAGTTCTGCAGACAAAATTGTATGTCATGGTAGCAAAAGTAGTTAAAACATATTATTGGGATCATAAGGTATATTATATATCGGATAAAATTCACATTAAATACTTAAAATAATAGTTTGAAATGCAATCTATACAAATAAATAAAATTGAAGTGTCTGTTTGTAATTTCAAATTAGCAGCTTTTTACTTAATGCACTAAAAGTATATACGGTACTCATAACAAAAACCAATTTTTTAAAATTTTTGTCTGTCTGTCTGTGTGTCTATCTGTCTGTCTATCTGTCTGTCTGTCTGTTTGTTCCGGCTAATCTCGGAAACGGCTGGTGCGATTTTAAAAGTTCTTTCATTAATGGAAAGCTACATTAACGGGAGTAACATAGGCTATATTTTATCCCCGTATTCTTACGGGAACGGGAACTATACGGGTGAACGTGAAAACTGAATGCCAAGATGAACGCCAAATTGAACGCCAAGCTGAGCTAATGAAGTCGTTGTTTTGGTTACTAGCGACCGATGCTCTTCATGAGACATAACAGTGTTACGCGCACATGATAATACGCTGACACGTGCCATAATTTTTTTTTTCTGTTCAGTTAAGTAGAGCATCGGCTGTTTCGGATGCACTTTTAAAAATAATAAATCAAGGCTTCTTAAGCAAAAAGCAATGCAAGAAACAAAAATTGATAAGTTTTACGGTTAGTTTTAATCCTTTCTTTTTTTTTATTTACATTTTTAGTCACATTTAAACAATAGTTATTATAATCCCAATCTATATCTATACAAATAAATAAAATTGAAGTGTCTGTTTGTAATTTCAAATTAGCAGCAATTGTTTGCGGGGCGGGGGTTTAAGGGGCGTTAGAATTCCGATTTTTAAGTTATTAGACGTACAGTCTTGAAACTTAGTAAGCAGATTCCTCTCATAGGGTAGAGATACGCTACCAAAATGGGTTTCGTGAAAATTGCCCTCAAGTGGCGTTGCGGGACTTAAGGGGCGTTATAGATAATTATTTTCATTTTTAAACTATTAGACGCACAGTCTTTATATTTGATAAGTAGATTTATTTTATAGAGTAGAGATCAGCTATAAGAAGGTTTTGTGAAAACAGACCTCTAAATGGCGTTGCGGGAATTTAGTAGCGTACTAGATAAATATTTTCGTTTTTAAACTACTTCACCTGCCCTGCTTGAAAATTGTTAGGAATGTTTCTTTCATGGAGTAAATATCCGCTACAAAACAGGTTGGGAAAAATTGACCACCAAGGGGTGTTGCGGGGTGTTAAGGGCAGATATAAATAATTATTTTCTATTTTTAAACTATTAGACGCACAGTTTGAAATTTGGTAAGCAGATTCCTCTCATAGGATAGAATACACTACAAAATGTGTTTTGTGAAAATCGACCCCTAAGCCGCGTTGCGGGATTCAAAGGGCGTTATGATCATTTTTTTTTTTTTGCATTTTTAATTTATTGGACGCACAGTCTTCAAATTTTGCTAAGCAGATTCTTTTCATAATGTGCAATTCCCCTACAAAATTGGTTTTGTAAAAACAGACCCAGAAGTGGCGTTGCGGAGGCTCAAGTTGCGTTATAGATAATTATCCCCATTTTTAAACTATTAGACGTACAGTCTTGAAATTTGATAAGCAGATTCCTTTCGTAAAGTAGAGAACCGCTACAAAATGGGTTTCGCGAATATGAACTACTAAGTTTAATTTCGGGAGATTAAGAGGCGTAATTGATAAATATTTCCATTTTAAACTATTTGAACATCCTGCTTGAAAATTGGTTGGCATGTTCCTTTCATGGAATAGAAGTTCCTCTTACAAAGAGTAAAACGAAAATTTACCCCTAACAATGTTTGCGAGGGGTCAAGAGGAGTTACAGAAAAAAATTCCTGTTTTTAATTGTTAGACCCATATACTTGAAATTTGTTAAGCATGTTTCTTTTGTTGAATAGGGATCCACTAAGAATGTATTTTAAGCAAATCAAGTACTGGGGGGGGTGCAGGGGTTACTTGGACGTATTGACAAAAAATTACTTTTTTGAGCTACAAGAACTATAATAATGAAATTTGGTTTGCATTTTTTCTTTTGTTGAGTTGAAATCCGCTAAGAGCGGTTATTTTGGAAAACGGCTCTCAACGGGATTACGGGGATATTGATAGTAAAACTTTTTTTTTTTTTTCTGTTAGATTTAGACTTGAAATTTGGCTTGCATCTTCAATTTACGGAGTAGAGATCCACCGAAAATTGGTTTTGCGGAATCCACTTGGTTTTTGGGTTACGAAATGAACAAACATCATTCTATGCTTCAATTTTAGAGATTTTTAGAAAACACAAATTAAATGAGTGCTGCCCTTTTTTTATCAACAGGCGACAGTTACAGGTATAAGTATATTTTCAATACAATCGAATTCTTAATGCAGGACTTAGATATCAATAATTATACATATATATAAGCAGTAAAAATTTGTAAAACATCATGAAATTCCCAGCGAAGCGGGCGGGTAACAGCTAGTACATAAATAAAAATTTAAGGTTTCATTTGTACTCGTAAGTAAAGCTTCACATTGAATTACTACACATTTCAAAAGAATTTCTCCTCTGGAAAATTTTAAAAATTAAATGTAAAATAAACGGTTGAATGATTTTATTAAGTGTATTACACGGCACAAACAAACAAAATCAAAAGTGACGCTTAGAAATTTGATTTAACTATGAGTACAAACTTTAACTGCAGCAGTTGAAAAGTTTGAATAGCGATTCCCTGTTAGGCACAAAAGGAAGTAGAACATGCGAAATGAACCAAAAGTACCGTGAAAAGCTAATAAGCGCCTTCATGAGAATTGGAATTTTCCGAGTCTTCTCCATTAAAGAAAGCAAATTTCAATTACCTTCCAGTCAGAGTTGCACTACATAATGCTGACTCAGTCGATTGGAGAAAATTCCGTGAGTTATGTTTAAGCATCTTTTATATTTGTACTGAGTCTTGATTCAGTTTAACGCTCAAAGATCACTATTTTTCTTTTTATGAGAATTTTAATTATGTATTGATATGTCTAAAATCCTTGAAATGTTTAATAAGTTTTTAAAAAACGAGAATTTTTATAGATTGTAGTTTGCGACTGAATGGGTTATTTTAATGATAATTCTAAATATCAGCTGCTGAGTAACTCCAACACAATCCGAAGCTTCCTTGGAAAAAACAATTAGTATAAAATGTGCATTTAATCGTTTTTAATAAAAATGTAGAACTCATTCCTGCAAGATATTTTGTGTGACTTCAATGGCTTTGGTAAGAAGAATCTTTTGATTTATGATTAATTTTTGTAAAAATCAATTTATTACTTTTGGAGCTGTAATACAATTTTTTATTCTGAATCTTTTACTTTTTTTAGAATTTTAAGCTCTCCTTACCGTATAAAACTTTTACAAAACTAATTATTTTACTTATGTTGATTGACTTATTTTACTTATGAGTGGGAATTACCTTAAGGTAATTCCCACTTTTATAACTAGTCTCATAAATTAATTCTATTTACGAGATCTTTTTTCTTTCTTTCATCTTTTCTACATTAATTTTTACATTCTTTTTACTAAAATTTATTCGAAAACAAGAATTATGTATTTATTACACAATAAATTCTTGATTTTCTTTTTTGAATAAATTAATAAAAACAATTAAGTATTACTTCTTTGTCCTTGACTTTTACGCCTGTTGTCTCACTAAATTAAAATAGTTATTTCCATAAACATGTCAATTTCCGCTCAGTATCACGAATATTAATTTAATAAATAACAGCGAACCAATATTCTTTTAAAAAACACTGTCACATCATTTAAAACTAGCTGTATGCAGCATCATGGTAAACATATTTACAGCAGATTATTTTTTCAGAATATAAAAGCTGTCAGAAAAACTTTTCTATGCCCAAAGTAAAATTTCAGTGCTGGAAGCCAAAAGCGACATGTGGTAAATTAGCTACCAGATTAATTTTCTAAAGACATATACCCTAATATTTATTTTTTTCCTTTAACACAAGCACAATTAATTTTATAAAAGTTTCGTTTATCATTGAAAATATGCAAAACGTAATATGCAAGAAAATGTTTTAAAGGCCTTGGAGTAAATGTCGAAAACTCTTTTAGACGAATGTAAATTTGAATGATTGGACTTAAAATTAAAATATACTCCTTCAAAGTTTATTTTAAAGTTAAATACATGAATCAGGAAAAATACTTATTGTTGATTTAATAAACGTAAAATGATATAAATCTGGTGTGAATTTTAATCGCTACATAGTTAATCGTTTTCAAATGCAGAACAAAACCCAGAAATTAACAAGTAGATTCTTTCGGAATAAATCATATGTTATTCTGGAATTATCTAACAATTGCATCAATTTTTCTTCTAAAAAGAAGCCAATAATAAAAATTTATAAATCTACAATAGCATAGGTTAAAAAATCACACAAATATATGAAACACATTAGTTTCCCGAACCTTTTATTAGAATTCCACCCAAGTTAAATGGAGTACACATTCACTGTTAAATGTTTTAATTAAGTTTTGTATTTGTTACTTTTAAACAATATATATTTTAAGCAAATTACTTTTAAAAGGGTAATTATTATGTTATTTTTTTACTTTCGCTAATTTTAAATTGAAGCAGACTGCAAAATGATATTTAATTGAAGACATATTTCCTGCATCATTCATTTCCAAAAGTAGAAATGTCATCAGAAAAATAGTCTATGGTCTATGTTGCTCTCTATCACATCCATCACATCTAGCATTCTCACGAACCACTGCTTGAGTCCGGGCAACTTACCGGACGTCTGCGGAAAACATGTAAAAATGCTGTACCTCGTAGAATTCCAGTTAGTCTTCGTCGAGTCGATACTTCTATAGCTACCGAATCTACCTAGAATTTGCGCTTTAGTTATTATTCACGGTATTAATTATTTATGGCAGTAGATCAACCAAAACATGGATAAATTTTGAATTCGTAAGCGAACATTCGACGATAATAAAGCATCAACAAGTGCACAGACGAGCATAATTCCGAAAATTAAATCAAGTATGTATTCTCACGAATATTTAAATTTTCGATTAACCACTACTAAATAAATGGAGAAGAAAAGCCTCTGTGTGTGTTATCTGTTCAAAAATATATTGGTAGCAAACAGTAATGAAAGCTATTAAACTTAAAAGACCTTTGGAAACGCTTCATGGTGTGTACATTAACAAGCCTCGAGAGTTCTTTGAATTAAAATTAAAATTATATGAAAAACAAAAAGCATTTAAAAAAACGTTGTCAGAAAATGACAAAGCTTTACTTACTTCTTACAAAGTATCATACAAAATACTAAATGTAAAAGCCTCACACTATTGGTGAAGAGAGCTTATTTTGACAGCAGCAATTGAGATCGTAGAAACCATGTTGGAGACAATTTTGCCTAAGAGTTGCTGTCCATAGACTGCAACTCTTTTGAAAAATCAACTGTAATTTGAAGCCTCACAGAATTAGAGTTAATTTTAAATAATGTAAAATTCCGATGAAGAATAATTGTGTTATTTTTAATATTTAAAGCGAGAAGACTTCAAAATGTTTTAATCCGGGAGCAGGCGTGCACTCCATATTAGCGTTAATGGACTGAGTCACCCCAATCCTTTTTTTTATATATAATTATTTTTATTTTACACGATGAAAATCACATTTCTAGTGAATAATTTAATTAAGAGAAAGCATACTTACCTACTTTCAAAGACTTTTCAATTTTTGTTTGATAATTTGAGAAAAAATCAAATAAAACTGAATTTAAATGTGCGATACCTTATTCAAGAACTCAAATCACTGTCACTTTTCGCTAACACTATAGGAATGTCATTTTCAGGCATTTTCATTTTCACTTCATCGCTTCTTCTAAGATTTTTAAAAGAAACGTTTGCCACTCCGAAAAAAGAGGGAGATATGTGACAAATACATTTTAGTTCCTCTGAAGATTGTCATATAGGAAGATACTGTCAAGGTCATTGGTTACAAATACACAGTTTTTCCGGAATTAACGATTTCGGAGTCTGAGGTCACTTGGCGCTTCTCGCGACCACTCCCGGGTTGAAAGTGTATTCAATGTAAAAATATGGATGTTAGTTTTAAAAAAGAATCGTATAAAACGTTTTTCATTATGCTTTATTTTTTTCAAAATACTCGTAAAAATAAATCTCCTAAATAATCATTCAATCCTCTGTGCATCATAAAACTCTTTTACAAAAAATAAAGCGCAACAGAAATACATTATTTACAACTTCCCTAAATTACAGTGATGAATTTCTTATCTTCCTACACTTTTTCTCTGGGTCTGGGTTTTGTTTTTCTCTGAAAGAGTAGTATTTTATTTTTAAAAAGAAAACGAAAAGAAAAAAAATCTGTCGTCGTGGGATTACAGCACAAATGAAACAAAATGTGTCTTTGTATTTGGTTATAGGATTAAGATAGCTTGAAGTGGAGATGACGTAATATTGCCACATGATATATATATGAATTATATCAGTGTAAATGTGTATTTTTTATTATGTCAGAAAATATTTTGTTTTAATTCATTCCAGTAAATTAATTTTTTGAAACTTTTAATTTCGATATGCTCGCGCCCTCCTTGTAGGGTTATCACGCCCCTTTGGGGACGCGCCCCACAGTTTGAGAAACGCTGATATATGCTTCTTTCTCTCACTGCTTTTCTTATTCGACGATGGTTATATCTCTGCTGTTGTGTGGATTACCTTTCATAAGGTTAATTTTTAAATCATTATCAAATATGTAATTAAAAAGATTGTTTATATCCAGTATTTTCACTTTTAATCGTTTTGTTAAATTAAAAATAAGTATGATAATACAGAGATCCGCTATGTGTTCCTGAATATCCAGTACATAGAAGAAACAAATTTGCATTTACAATCATTGTGTAACGAAACTGTTTGTAATACAATCACAATAAATGACACTTTTAAATAATTATTATATTTTTAACCTATACGGAGTAATATTAAAAATACAAATTATACTGACGTCCATTTCTTATAAATGAACATTTCCCTTTCAGTTATAAGAGATAAAGTTCCTTGATTGTCTATACTTCAGTTTGAATAAGTTTCACTGATAGAAGTTTAATCTGGGAAACTTATAAATTTATCTGTTTAATTTTTTTCTAAAATCCTTATGAATAAATAAATAAGCTATACCCAAAATTATCACAGAAACACAGAGTTTTCTAAGGAACCTTTATCTTTAATTACAATCATTCAACTGCAATGGAAAATATTTTAAATATTAAAATATCAGAAAGGAGACACATAGTGAAGGATTAACAAATAAATGACTCAGCAATACTTGACAAAATCTGACATGTGTGATGATTGTTAATTACTTTTCGGAAAGAAAATCTTTTATTTTTGCCGTTGGCACATATTTTCCTTTATAATAGGATTGAAATTGCTCGGGGGTTCAGTATTACTCCTAGAGTTTTCTCAGATCAGCAGATTTTAATTTATACCAAATGTTTTTTTCACCTTATTTCATTTCCAGTAAAACTAGTCGTGTATTTAAGCCTTCTCTGGAAAGCAAATCATTATGTTTGCAATTAAAAACCCCGGTAAAAATCACCTGAATCTATTTCAATTACTCCGCTCGTAAGATAACTTGCTCTTAAGAGTCGATAAGAAACGTGAAAAGGAAAGTCGTTAAGTGGGAAATGAGCATTTTTACTCTGTATTTTTCTCATTTACCCTTCTTGCCATGATGAATTACAGAAAAAATTCATATCTCCCCCCCACACGGTGTATTTCTTACATATATCAAATATACATAAATTTTCTTTCATTTAATACATCTTAAGGTATTTTAATTTCCAATCACACTCGCTGCATGTGAAAATACCAGACAAGATAAAATACTAAGAATGTAATTGGAATAATATTTAAAATATCCTAGATTTTAAACAATTTAAATGACTATTTTTTATTACTAGAAATTTCAAAGTGATCTGACTCTTGAGAAAATGGAATAAAACTTATTGAACTTAAAATATATAATTAATTTAAATTTGAACATAAATAATTTTTATTCATCGATTATATTTTTTTTTATTATCACTCATTTTAATGAGAAAGAATAATTAATTATGTGTTACTTATGTTTTATTTGTAAAATTTAAATATATTCACTTAAAACTATATCTGCAATTTATAAAATTTACTGTTATTAAATGTACATTAATTATGTTTACTAATTTTTTAATTATTTACTGTCACTAGTTCATACCAAGCTTATTTGTAATTTATTACAGGGAAAAGTACATAACAATTTTATTTTAATTACATAACGTATTTTTAGATTTTTAAAAAAAGTTTCACACTAATATTCTTATATTTACAAAAGTAAAAAGGAATTAAAGCAATAAAATATTGTATATATTAAAGAGTAAGTTATTTGGATTGAAGTTATTTTTTAAATTATTCATTAATAGGTATTATTTATTATAGCTTTTTCTCTAAAATATTCCCAAATCATTAAACATGAAATATTTTTAAGAATGCACAAATATAAATTTTTACTGTCAGAAATGCTAATCAGTTTAATGACTTCGGTTACTTATAAAATGCTCGGTCTAAATAACTAATATTATATAAATTTTTTGTCAAAACATTTAAAACATGAATGGTACAAGTCTGTGTATTTAAATTATCTTTAATTGTACTAATGTTTCTACTTCAGTAGTTTTCAATTCAAAGTACTTTGTACTAACAAGTAAGGTATGCGTAATCAGATTTACAATACTGATGAAGAATAGATTGCTTCTATTGATCAAAAAGCTTCGTTGAATGTTAATGAAATTTACTGAAGGAGGTTGCTAATAAGGGAATATTTGATAACTCTGCAAGTGCATCTAATCATCTAAAACATTACATTAAACAATTAAATAATTAGCTGAAAGTTATTTAAAAATTCAAAGAATAATTGTACGTTTTCCTGAGATTAAATTAGTAATCAGGGCAAAACAGATGTTAATTGATTGAATTAGATTGTCTTTTATCATTAACATAAACAGGTCTAAATTGAAGTAACATTCGGAAAGAAAGCTAGATATTTATGAGATTGCATTTCTGATGAAGCTTAGGATTCTGGACTTTGCTAGTTTCGTGGTTTTTCTATAATATCATTTGGACAAATAAGCTTACTTCTTGAAACTATCTTAGTGATTTTAAAAAATCCTCAAGTTTAGAAAATAGAAAAAAATAAAAATTGTATTATGAACACATTATTGCAAAGGTGTAATCTCGTGTATGTAGGCTTAATGTTTTCCCATATAATTTTAGTTACATATATTAATCATATTATTGTTGTGAAACGAACATACACATGTTTATATATAATGACTGCTGGACGTTAAAATTGTAAAACTGGAGAGGATAGAAATTGACATAAATTACTTATTTCACATATACAACATTCTAAAAAGAAAATATAATTAAATTTGTTGGCAATGTAGGGTTATTCAAGATCCAAAATCAGTACACACATCTACCACCTCTGACAGCTGAAAGGGCTCTACCCTGGTTAAACGATTTCTCAGCAATCCTAAACCAAATATTTTCAATGAATTAGATATCTGGTGAACGTACAGAACAGAACAAGAGTCACATATTTTCTGAGTTGAGGTATGTTAGAACATGAAAGACAGCAAGCGGTTTTGTGTTATGTTGTTAAAAAAGGACGTTTCCAAGGTCTCACTAATTTCTTGAACCCCTTCAGTTTTACATTTGCATAATAACCATTAAATTCCGATCAATGTGAGTAGCAATATAAAGAAACGACAAACCGTACACTCAATAGGTCAGAATTCTTTGCCTCTATCTGAATCCTACCCTTGAAACTTTGCTTCTCCTTCTTATATGAGGAATAAGATGATTTTCTCACAACCGACCAACATTCAAATGCCATTTCCAAACAAGAGAAATCCGCTCTCTAACTTTCTATTTATACAGAGTTTGAATACAGTTTCTCCCTCTGTACTGTTCGATTGCGCTTAGTTATTAATCATTTGTATATATATATCTAGCACTTCCTTTCATACGAATTGATTTTTTTATCATCTCTTATTTACACATTTACACTCCCACACGTGTGTGTATGCGTGCATGCGTATGTGTGAGGGATTTTTCTCTAGTCATTAATATTCATGTTTTAAATAATATATTTTTGAAGGAATTTGCGAAGAACTACAATACTTACTTTAAACATAATGAAATACCATTATTTAAATATAATTTCAATTAAGATATTCTTCTTAGAATTTAAACATTTGAATACAAATATGTAATTTCTAAGCTATATTAACAGCATTTTTAGGATGATTTCCGATTTTGATTGATATTTTAAATGTATATTGAACTAATAGATGTAAATTCAAAACAGTTTTACAAAAATTATTTCTTAAAATAATATATATATTGCACTACTGTGAATATTCTCTTTTAGAAATGTATCTAGTTTGAAATAAAATTTTATAATGTTTTACAAATTTTAATTTAAAATAAAATGTTCATTTGCAAATCTATATAAATGGTATAAATTTAATTCTTAATATCTTAAATCCTATTCTTTTGGCTTAAAATTATAAAATTTTGCTTATTAAATTAAATATAAGACAATGGTTTTTTTCTCATTAATTTAATTAATCCGATGTTGCTGCCAAATAATGTACTATTAATGGGAATATTAATGGGTAAACATGAAACAACATTGATAAAAATGCTTTGCTTAGCAATTAAATATTATTTCTTTAATTAGGGCTCCAAAATTCAATATTGGATTCAAGATATTATGTAAGCAAATTAGAAATCGTTTTCACAGGTTTCGTTTTAATTCGAAAATCAATAGGGATTTTAACTATGCTTTTATCTGAGGTTAAGGCTAAATTTTTAGATAATATATCAGTATTTTTCATGGGTATCAAAATATTATTCTTCGAACTAAGTAGAATTAGTTAATGATTGCAAAAAAATATCTTTTAAGATATATCTCTTATTTAAAATTATCTCTTCTTAAAATATCAACTTTTTTTGGATATAAATATATACCTGTAGCCATTTCAGATGTTACTTTTAATTATTTGAAAGTTTCTTATTTCGAAAGCAATTCAGGTCAAAAGTAGAAATGTATATCTATTTCATTAAAAAAAAATGTGTACAAAAAATATTGCGTACTGTAACACATTTTAAAACGAGGCAGTTAAAGAATTTTCTACACTTTATAAGTTATGAATAATTTTGCTTATAAGGAATTGCTACGTAAAATAAAATGCATGAAAACTAAAACCACCTTTTTAGCTAATTTTTCCATTCATAACTTGTCCATTTCTGCACATTTTATATTAGAGAAAAAAATTCCAAGACTTGGATCATCAAATTGTATTTCGTGTGTTTGGATTTCTAAACCTTTCAGCTATGCTAAAAATCCTTAAAATTTCTCTGTACACATACGTAGGAAAGAATAGGTTACAGATGAGTTGAATTGCAGAAGAAAAAAGGTACAGCCTCATGGGAAATAGGAAACAAGATTTGCTATTTCTAACTAAAAGTGTCAAAGCTATTTTTCTTCATTTTGTGTTTGAAACAAAACAAAAATAACTGACTAGAATTTTTTTCTCTCTCTTTAATATTGATAAATTGTTGTTGAATTTAAATCTACCTTTCAATTTCTTGGTTTGTTTTTGTGGTTGTAATGCAAAACGCAAAATTTCCCCCTTAATTTCTGAAAAAAGATATTTAAATAAATATGTAACCTCATTTGTTATACAAACAAAAATGTATGTTGAAATTTATTTTCAAGAAGTTATTCTAAAAATTAGCCTCAAAAAGTCATTTCCTGTTAAAACCACTCTGACAATGTTCTAATATACTCTTTCATTTGATGGAATCCGCCCTTCCATATTTATCAGCTCGAAATTTTGATTTATTTCTTTTATTTAAAATTTTAATTAAAAGTAGTAAAATTATATTTTGGCAACTTTAAAATGAATCTCTGGAAATATGTTCTCGAAAAAGTAATTTTTAATATTCTTTGTGCTAAAAATTTGTAATTTTCATTGAAGGCCCTTTGATGAAAAAAAAAGCATCCTTATATATATAATGCTTTAATCTTCCTCGCACTGTTTGAATGCTTTATTTATTTTGGAAGTGTTCAGTAGATTTAATTATTTTGAAGACTTTAAACAGAAACTGATATTATTTTCATACATCATATAACCCTTTAAGACCCAACCTGAATGATCATGTGGGTTAAGCATTCTTATACGTTTTTGCTTCTGGAATAGTCGTATGTAAGAAAATCCCGAATCAAATGATTGAGCGTGTTTGTAGAAAGTGTAAAGTATTACTTTTTATCAACAAACGGTGGTTGTAGTCCAAGTTTTACTTTCAGTTGGTAAATCTAGCTTTGTTTTCAAATACAAAGAAAACACGTCTTCTTTTTATCAGTTGTAAAAAGATAATTATCATTATATTTCTAATTGCTTGAACACAAATTTTTGCATTAATGTTTAGATAAATGTAAAATAGAAAAAATATTAATTATACTCTATTAATGCTGCTTGCAGGACTCGGGATTTTGTTACCCGCATGATCGTTTGGATTGGGCATTACTTGAGTCACTTCAACTATAAAGGTAAGTTCTTGCCATGTGAGTTTTCTCTTCTGTTTCTATAATGTTGATAGAAGCCTTGTGACGGATTTGTTCGTGATATTATTCCTACTAATCTTCTTGGGGAAACTTTGGAGCATTCACATTAACTCACAGCCTTTCAAGAAGAAACCGTGATATTTAAATAAGTTTGACTATATATAGTCTATAGGTATTGTAGATGTAAGATAGAAGGAGCCGGGGAGCTGTTACGTAAGTGTGAATATTAAAAATATTTAATTCACAAACATAGCGCGAGTTAAGGAATTAATTGCTAAGAGATTATTTTAATAGATTGAAGATTTAAGATTCATGATATTAGAATTAGTTGTCGGTTCACTAGCGCTTGTTCTCCTTATCTAGTTCACGTAATAGAGTTTACTTAGAGTTGGTTAGTGAGATTAGATAACACTTTATATATCACTCCTAGGTTTCCTTTTGTAGTTTCACTTGTGATTGTTTAAGTGTGTTTAAAGGATAAATAAAACTAATTGTTATTATGGAAGTTGTTGGTGATGCTTTGTTTCCCCCCACACCTTTAGCCGCGCATGACGGAGAGAGAGGGGTGCCGATTAGATCAACAACCCCACTGCCTAAATAAGAACGATATATATATATATATATATTGTAGAAATTAAAATCATATTTCCTTAGGGTTACCATGGACGAGTCAATTTTTTCCCCTCTGGTTTATTTGCAATTAATTTTGCCTTTCACACATTTGAAGAAGAGTAGAGCATTTTCCATCCTTTACACAAATATCCGCATCCATATATCTCACAAGTTTAAATACCAGTTTTTCGGTATTTACTAGAAATTTTTTAAATTGCTTCTTATATGTTCAGGGATCACCAACATAGCAAATATTATACGTTTTTGTTTTTATGTTATAGTGTTAATTACTACACCATGAATAAAATATATTATAAATGAAATAATTTTACATCTATTTCAGAAGGTGGAAATATTATGAAGGTCTTTATTCCGCTCATTCCGTAGTTCTTATTTTTATTTTTCCTAGGTGGTACTACAATTCTACAACAACTCATTAAATCTATCATCTGATTTTTTTTCATTGCCCGATACAACAGGATAAAAGACTATTAATCTGAATTTTAAAAAATAGACATTTATATAAAAATTATTTCTTTGACAAAAAGAACTAAATACACTACTCCTAACTAAGTTCTCCTTGAACGAAGAATAATATATCCAAGCTCATTTGCCTTCCTTCCTCCATCAACACCTGTTACTACAACGTCTTCCTAACGGGCGAAATTAATTAGACTGTGAATAAAAAGTTTCATCGTGCAATCAAGAGGAATTATAAAATATCTGATTCATCCAAGGCCAAAACTGTCCCATTAAAGCTCATAGTGGTACTGCACTTGCACATGATTCGTAGTCTGATATTCCTGTCTTTAAAAACAAGGTTGTAGTTGTAAAATTTCGATATTTTCGAAATTGGTGAGTTTGTTATTCACATATTTGCATATCATACTTTAGGGTTCAAAATGTTTTTCAGATTCATTATATGTATATTTAATATATACTCATAAATAATGACCCATGATAATAAATAAGACTAACTTTACAGAACCTAAAAAAATCAGTTGATAATATTTCGGTTTGGTTTTATTATTTATATGATGAAAAGAATATGATAGCACAGTGTAAAAAATGTTTTAGAGTTATTAAAGTGAATGGAGGAAATACAAGCGGACTCCATACACATTTAAAAACGAAACATGGTACAAATTTGTTAAAGAGGAAAGAATCTAATTGCGATGAAGGTACAAATTTAAGCATAGTTTAAGCCCAAGCCGTCAGGGATTTTAGATTATTTCGAAAAAAAGATAATGTGGATGAAATTATAAGTAAAATGACAGTGATTTTTGCACTTTTTTGTGACTTAAATAAATAAGATGTTCCTTTATTTACTTTTTTTTGTGATTCTTTATTATAATTTATAAGTTACAAATTATTTCTTGTGATATTTACACTCACTAATAAAACTGGTAAGAGTAAAACAAAGAAACACATGCGTATTCTTTCTTTTTCTAAAATTTCTAATACCGGTATTAAAACCGGTATCCCGCTATTAAGATCTAAGAAATACCGAATACCGGTATAGAAGCTTTGGCCCGATATTGCAATCCCTAGATGTGACTCAATCTTGGAAATGTCTCCCGAACTCATGTCCTGGAGAATTGAATCTAAAGAATAGTTTTAAAGAAGTGCAGTCCTTAGATTCATAAGTAGTTGTGACTTGCAACGGACCTATGAAAAATTGTGGGTAAGTACTTCTGAAGTATCCTATCAATATCTCAGAGCTCACTAGAGAGTAAATAGTGATCGTATCGGTAGTCATGCGCCAATGAAGCATTGGTGAGTGAACACACTTGCATCCGAAATCGTTCGGATGATGAGAGAAAGGGGAACACATGATAGATTCTCTTGCTCCTAAATGATCTGGAAGAAGTATCTGAGCATCACTCCAATCTTGCAGCACATATCTGCATGGCCTTGAACGTTGAGTTATATAATCTCGCTTTGCGGACCTATATAAGCAAAATCATTATATTTGTTTCTAAATTTTGTCAGCATATTTAAATGTTAAAACGTGCGTATTTGAATAAATGCATTCATTTGGTTTTGTTTTTTCAATGTGAGAGATACTTTGTGTCTAAAAAAAAAAGTTTTCGTGAATATTGAATTTATAAGTTCCCTTGAAATTTCTTCACGCAATTTCTGAGAAGTTACATTTAATTTCCGCAAATAAAATGAAACTCGTGGAGAAGTACGATTATATTGAAAACAAACATGCTACATGGATTAAGTTTCACTAATAAATTTTTACAAATTACTGAATGCCAGTACCGCACACAAAAATTTTTTAAGGAGAGGGGGAGGGCCAAGGTCGAAAGTGCACTGTTCTCGTACCATGCTTCAATACGCCATCCAACATATTCTTTTAATTTTGTCGATTTTCGGGGGGGGGGAGAGTAAAATATTAATTAATAACTAGCATAAATTAATAAAATTAACTATTAAAAACAAATACTTAATTAATTTTTGCGTACTATATAAAATGAATTATAATCAATTGGAAAAAAATCAAGGGCTTTTGGGGGGGAGGTCTGGACCCCCAGGACTCCCCCCCCTTGTGTGAGCCACTGCTGAATGTAGTCAATTTTATTTACCAGTTTGCAATATTTATACAATAATCAGTAAGGTAATTTGTCTTGTTGTTGAAGAAAAACGAGAAATATCTATAAAACTAAATGAAAAGCATGTTTAATGATTGAAAGCAAATCCAATTTGAGGTTTAGGCAATAAAAAGTTTATTAAATAAATTTTCAAAACGAAAATAAATTTTAGTATAATTTTAATTTTAGAAAGAGTTTTTTTATTTTGTACTTTAAGAAACTACATTAATTTCATATATAACACAGAGATTATATTTGTTGTACATTACATTATACATAAATTGCAGTTCACGTTATCTGAATATTTTTATAGATCAATTTTTAAAAAATACTTAAAAAAAGTATTTATTTTATACAAAGCATCAGTCAAATCAAAAACGATTTTGTGATGTAATCTTTTTCTAATTAAGAATCACATTTTCATAAATCGTAAATTGAATCATATTTAGAACATAAAATTCGAGTGTAAATGTATTAAACTATTTCAGAACTTTTATTTTAAAACATTTTTTTTTTCTGAATTCCATTAGTAACGATATACTTTTCTTATTATACATAGCCCTTTTAAGGTACCAAAAATATTAACTCAAAACTTAAAATATTAAATCAAAATTTACATCATTATTTAAAAGTAGTATCCTTAAGGATTGAAAATAACATTTATTTGGATTAAGATATAATTTTTTAAAAGGAATGAAATATATATAGCCGTTTATTAATTAAAATAGCCTTTGAAGACCGATATTCCATTTCGTAATTTATAAAAAAAGTTATTTTGTTTTATCAGTTATTGTTTTCCACCAAACATGGTACAGTTCACTCAGTAAAATTATTCAAGTACTTTAATAAGCACAGTAAATGACATTTTCTTGTTTTTATGTAAAATGTGCAGCCCTGAACAGCACAACTTAGAGGAGACCTTACAGAAATTCAGTTTATATTTAGTACGAGATTTATATGTGAAATACACCAACAGGTGATGCTGACTGAAATAAGTCACGCATGGATTTAAATTTAGAAATTATATAAATGTTGGCTAAAACTGGAATTTTATTTGTCTTCATTTAAACCTAACAGTCTTCTTTTCCTCTCAACAGTCGGCTTATTTTTGTTACATTTCTCGCGCAGAGAAATTGTAATAAGTTGGAATAAAAATAACTCTGCATTTTGTTTGCAATCGATTAGTTATTCCATGTTTGGTCATTTATAAAATTTATGATTAAATTTGCCGTTTGTTTTTGCAGTGTTGGGTAATAGACATCAGATAATTTAATATCCAAAAAGAACGCCTCTGGCAGAAGTAACAGCTCTTACGGCTGAAGATTGAATTGAACTGAGCTTGGGTGACACACATATGGCTATATCATTACACGTGACTCAATTTTAACGGCCTGAGAACGGTGAAATGCCAGTTTCTCCTATCCGCCAGGGCACTTGTTCCAGATATGATCTATATTCCTTATTCAGAGGATGTGTCGTGACTCTCACTGCCATGTGGACAACATGTCTTTCCTCGGAGGCGTTAATGGCCTTGGGCGCTGAAATCATGCATGACGTCGTCAATGGTTCTCTTGGATAAATCGATTTAATATTCTCATGACAGTCATGGGACTACAACAAATGGGAAAAGCAATATCACAGAACGACACGCTACATGTATCCCTGTAGGCAATGATCTTCAATGGTTAAATTCAGATTACTTGTAGGAATTTCTACATCGAGAGCAAGGTATAATACTAACAGTAAACTTTTATACTGACAACCAATGTTAAAGTATCAATTCTAAATCAAAAACAAGATATCAATCATTGGCATGGCCAAGTAATTTTAGCGCGTTTTTCACATGTTGTATTTTACAATAATGCAACTATTGAACTTTTTACTAACAGAAAGTAGTACTATACTTAAAAATTTTTTTTTTAATTTAAAATTATTAAATTTAAATATAATTCGACTCATCTAGGGGACAAATGCGACCAAATGCCGAAAACTCGAGGTCAATCGGTTAATTATTGGCTGAGAAAAAGGTACGACAAAATATGGAACGAAGACGAAGACGAAATTTGCGTCCTAATAGCTCTTTTTTTACACTACGTGAAAAACGCGCTAAAAAATCAACTGTAAAACCATCATTTCTATCTTTAAGTATAGTTAGAGTACTAATCTTATCCAGTAAAATTTTCCTGAATTGCTAACTATTAATTATCACTCACCATATTTTTATTAGCTGTTTTAAGGGCAGATTACGAAAGAATACTTACAAATATATACTAAGCCTATAAATATATATATATATATGAGTGGTAGTGTGTGTTGCTGTTCCACTCCAAGGTCATGGGTTCAAATCCTGGGCTGGGCAACATGAACTCATCCTTTCAATTGGTCGATAAATGAGTAACACGCTTGGTTAAGAGCTAAGCACTGGGTGTTTCACGTCAGACTGATTACCTGATCAGAACATTCACTCATACACCTCGGCATCCAAAGTCACGAAAACTGAGTTATATATATATATATATATATATTGTTAAAATTATCTACTTTTGAGAAATGAATAATTAATAATCATCAAAACTGAAAAAAGCCAAAATTGTAAGATAAACCAGACATAAGATTTTAGAAAGGATATATTAGAAATTATAAAAATAATAGAATTTAAAAATATATAAATATATTGATGCTACAGTATTATACACATTGCTGACTTATAGGACAGCTTTTACATATAAAATACTGCATATCTCAAAGTGGGTTAGTGAACATGCTTTCAGGAGAACCAACCTTTCTGTTAATAATACTAAGCTAAAACCTATTGAAAATAATGGGCAGAATCTCTAAATCCATTACAAGAAATAACTAACTTACCTGAAAATTGCGTTCCCGTGCTAAATCATCCCGCGCTACACACATTTGAGTACAATAAGAAAGTTATTGTCAGATTCTGGGCCCAAATACAATTTCAATACATGGGAATGGTTGAAAAGTAGCACATTTAAGAAAAGAATTTTAAAAAATAGAAATAAAATAATTAAATAGTGTGTATAAATACTACCTTTAGTTGGGACACTAGATTATAAATGTATTTAAATATAAAAATTACTACAGTTAAAATAAGACTAAGAGAATACGTAATTTTATCTAAAATTTGAATATGGAGGTAACTATATCTATGTAGGAAAAATCATAAATGTAATAATAATAAAGTATTAATATTCTGAGGAATTTTAATCCTTACGAATTAGAATTTCTTTATTGAAATAATTATTTAAAAATTTTTGAATTAAGCAATATTTAATGAAATGTTTATTGTTTTTCATTTTTTTCTGACTTTTAAACGAGAAATTTATTGCATGGTGTATAACAATATTTATGAATATAGAAACACATACATTACTCTCAAAATGAGGTATTTTTATAATATTGAATTTAAATTCTTTTATTTTGTCATAAATATTAGTAATTATAATATCTTTTAATTTAATTACTAAATCTAGAAAATTTGCTTCAAAGTTGTTATTATTTGTCTGTATTAAATTAAGATATTGTTCATAAAAACTAGAGAGTTAGGTTTAAAATTGTCTTGCTTGCCACACACACACACAACAATTATAATTTCCCCTATCTAACAAAAAATGTAATATTCGAAATTATCAATGAAGATATCATATATATATATATATATATATATATATATATATATATATATATATATATATATATATATATATATAATGTTTTATATTAGATTTCTTCTTTTCGTCAGGGAATATTTTTACTTATTTTGTTCGTCGTGTGTAATTTAAAAAAGCTCCAGACATTTTCTCGCTTTACTCGTTACATATAGTAATGTTGCTGGACACATTCCGTAAATTTTTATTAACTCTAAAAATAGAATTTCACTCTGTGTATAGAGAAAAATTCCGTGGGGAAAAGAAGCGAATACCTTTGTTGTATTGGATAGAATGGTTTGTGTTGTATTTATCCTGAGAAACGTACTTATTATATTTCAATTTTCAGATCCCTTTATATGCGTTTCCTAATTTTTTATACTCTATACTCCAGGAATACCTAGTTGTAATTTAAATGTTCCTAGATATTTAGTCAAAAAGGGGTATTGAAGCAGGAAAACGTAAATGTATGTAATATTTTATGTGATCATGTCTTTAGGGAAAAAAATTAAATTATTTTTCTTCAAAAAAAAAAGCTAATGAATTCTGTATTACCATTTAACTCGGTGGATGTCATTTGGAAACTCTAAATAATATCTTAAATTTAAGGAATGCTTAAAAATGGAAATGTGTCTCTGTATGTTCTGCAAGGTACAATATATAAATATATATAATCAAAATCTTTTTTTCTCATTATTATTATTGTTTTAACAGCCCAGTTTGTTTGTATTTAATCGAATCAAACAAAAGTTGCACAAAACATTGAAACATCTATCAAATATAGATTTCACTACTGATAATACACATGAATTTTAGTTAAGAATGCAAACTGCTTAGATTTTTTTTACATATGATAAATTTAGTAATTTAAATTAGTATTTAATTGCAATATAACAGAATAATTTGTCCACTAAAAATGTTGCATGGATGTATACATTTTTCTGGTATTTTGCTAAGTGTAATTTCTGAAATATTTCATTATCTTCAGCATTTTTTTATTTTGTTTTGAAAATGTAATTCTTCGAAATAATTAATGTTTGAATTTTTTATAAACGAATTTGAGGAGGAGACATACGATTTGCTTTTTTTTCAACAGAAAAGTATAGATTGCTCTTTATTTCATTTTTCAGTTTTTATTAAATAATTTCTATAAATCATAAATTATTTACATATACACGTTAATTTTTACGAATCAAATTTCTTTGTGATTAAGGCAATCAGGTAGCTCTAAGATTTGTTTTCATTTTATTTACATAGCCAAAAATTCATGTTTGTTTAACGTTTAAAGACTTATAAATACCACAAGTGTTTCGAGTTTTTGTAAAAAATTATAAGTATGTGTGTGTTTTTATTATAACTTTTTACAATAACTTAAAAAAGCTTACAAGTAACGGAAATAAAATGGAAAAATTACCCAGTTTTTTTACGCATTAATGCTACTTACAGAGTTTTGCAGGAGTATTGATACAAACTTTACGGTAAGGCAGAGGACATCACAAGGATTCAGATTCGCATAACAACCAATGTTTGGAGATGTTTTCGAAAGTTATCCACACAGATTGTATTCGGAAAGGTATCCACAAAGAGAGAGACATCGGACCGTCAGATGTATACTAATTTTTAAAACAGTTGGTATTAAAATGGATCATTACTGGGTAATAGGTATATTGAGGACGGGCTACCAGAGACTCGGACTCCCATAATGGAACAAAATGTGTTGGATACCGCTCGAAGGAATCCGACTACCAGCATATGAGCAGTCGTTGCTGCAGTAAAAGGATTTTAGAAGTGTTCATCGTGTTTTGCAACAAGTCTTTCTCCCATACCCTTTTCAAAAAGTACCGCCTCATCAGATTTAATACCTTTGACCATTTGAGGTATCCGACTGGTTGCGACAACTTTTTTTTTTAAAAAAAAAGGAGATATGGGGACTTTTTTGTTATTTTTAGATTTGTTTAGTGCATTTTAAGAAAAATGTGCTAAAATTAAGAAGAGAAAAATAAATTATTATTACTAAAATGGGGAAAAAACAGATAAAAATTGACAAAAAATAGCATAAATGCGGCCCATTCTGCACCAAAGGTTTATGAACAAATTTTAAATTTTTTCAATCTAATGTGTTGCTATATTATTCAATTTTGAAATGACCTTCAGGATAAGAGATATTTTCTTTTTTACAAAAACTAGACCACTTAATCTTGGTTACTATGTAAAAATGCTTAAAAAAGACAGTGATTATATTCACATAAGAGACTGTAAATTTTGTAATAAAACAGTGATTGATAAATCTGAAGGTTAAAACAATTCTAGTATTATACAGAACTTACAGAAAAAATTTCACAGTTAACTATGTTCAAAACTTTTTTAGCAATCGCTGACCCCGTTTGATTATTTTCAAAAAATCACATTTCGAGTAAAACGCGTTTTAAAGTATGACATCTTGCTTAAAGTAATGGCCTCTGGTTTTACTAAAACACTTGCAGTTTTTGTTCTAGTTAACGAAAAATGATAAACTTGGTATTTTTTTAAAGCTAATAAGATGGCCCATAAAATAAATTTGTAAATTTTTGGCAAAATTCACAGTTTTAGGGTAGTCGGATACCTTAATATTTCAGATGATCTCAGTCTTGTGTGTCTATTCATTTATTGTACCTGGTATACTCTTTCCCCATGAAGTTTCTGATAATGGGTTGCTATGAAAATCTGAATATTTGTGATATCCCGTACCTCAACTTAAAGTTTGTACCAATAATCCTGGGATACCTTGTATTTTATCTTATATCTTAACTTATCAAATATTAAATCCTAACATAAGTTTGCCACAAATCCGTTGTTAAAAACCTCCACTTATGGTTTGCTGATTGATATATTTTATTATTTCATTTAACCCGGCACTTCACGCGCGAAAAAAACAATATTAACTTCATGCGCAGGGTATTTCATACCTAAATGTGTTTACATTCTGTTTTTACTGTAGAATTTGCATACAAAGGTGAAAAAGGAAGAAAAGTCGAAAGTACAATATGTTTATTACTCTTTTCGGACTTAAATGTAGTTTTTCTGTTCTTTTTATTAGGGCATTTAGTACATTGTTTAAACGCTCCTTTAGTCTTCGTCGCGAGTGAGTGTGATGTTTTCATTTGATGTTAAATTTTTAAAATTTCTTATAAGCATTGCTTGGAACAACCTTAAATAAGCTGTCGTTATTCAGATCAGATATCATTTAAATATCTGTATAAATTGCACACAACTCTTAATCTTTCATTAAAGTCTGTATCACATTCTACTATTATGACAGCCCTGCTTGAAATAACCCAACACTCATCAACCCACTCCATTGTTCTAAATGCTTTGATGATTGTTTAGTTTCATTGTTTTCTTTAACATTTCACTGAATTCTTGTAAATATATTAAAAGAATCATTGAGGTGAGAGAATGAACTAAGTATGTAAATTAAAATGTACACTTATACAAAACATCTACAATACAAACGCAATCTATGAGAATATGAGCTTTTGCAACCAAATTTCTACCTTTCGTTCTATCCGACTAAATATGTAAATTCTCTTAATTTTGAACACCATTTTATATGTAAGAGATGTTTACTTTCTCTCTCTCTCTCTCTATCTTCCGATTTATCTATTCAGACACTCGTATTCACTGAAGACAAACTTTCAATGTACTTAGAGAAAAAGGCTTTTATGAATATTATTGAAATAATCAGACTATGTTTTGGTATAATGGAATTATAAAATGATTCAAGCGAAAAATTATCATACCAGGAATACATTATTTCTATTCATGTAGCATTAAGATATCCGACAAGCCTAAAATTGTGAATTTTGACAAAAATTGACAAATATTTTCATGATTTTATTTCTTAGACCATCTTATTAGCTTTATAAAATTACCGTTTTTTCCCGTTCGCTAGAACAAAAACTACAAGCGTTTTAATAAAAGCAGATGCCATTATTTTAAGCAAGATGTCACACTTTAAAATGCGTTTTACTCGAAATGTGTCTTTTTGAAAATGCTCAAATGGGGCCAGGGATTGCTCAAAAAGTTTTGAAAATAATTAACTGAAAGTTTTTGTGTATATTCTGTATACTAGTAGAAGTGTTTTAACCTTCAGATTGATCAATCACTGTTTTATTACAAAATTTACACTCCCTTATGTTAATATAATCAATGTTTTTTTAAGCAATTTCATATAATTACTAAGATAAAGTGCTCTAGTATTTGTAAAAATTAAAATATCTCTCACTTTGAAGGTCACTTTAAAAAGGAATAACATAGAAACACATCAGAGTTGAAAAATTGAAAATTTGTTCATAAACTTTTGGTACACAATGGGCCGCATTTATGTTATTTTTTGTAAAATTTTACCATTTTTTTCCCATTTTAGTAATAATAAGTTCTTTTTACCTTCTTAATTTTAGCAAATTTATCTGAAAATGTACTATACAAATCCAAAAACAACAAAAAAAATTCCCATATCTCCTTTTTTTTTTTTAAAAAAAGTTGTCGCAGGTAGTCGGATACCTTAAATTGTAATGTTTAAAAGAATCTTTCAGAATATTTATATCTAGGGAAAATTTTAAAAACCGAATAAGTTTTTCATATAATATTTGAATAAATTTTAATCCTCTATATCTCTCTTTCCCAATCTCTCCCTCTATCTTTTCCTTTTCTTATAAGGATAGTCATTTTTTAAACGTAATGAACGAATTAACAAACATCACATATAAATCCATTGTATACATTAAGGGCACTCTGGTTGCATGCTTTTTACTGTTCAAGGTTAATCAATACTTTTCTGAATATACCCTACAGAGAATTGCTTAAAGAATGCCCTTCAAAAGGGGGAAAATATGAGATGATTTAACTGTAAAGAAAAGCTATGCTTTTTTAATAGAAACAAGAGAAAACTTTTATAAGAAATGTGGGGAGGATTCCATTTCTAGTTTCCAATTTTAACTTGGTAAACTTTATCTGAAGTCGATAAATTTGAAGAACAGGAATCTTAACAGGAAGTATAAGATTATGCTTGGGCAGTAATAGGACCTTGTAAATAACTACTGAAATGATTCTTGGAAATAATGATATGAAACTTTAAACTCTGAAAGATATAGAATGAAGCTTATGTTTTTTTAAATAAAGTATTGTTATAATATCAATCCGTATTTTAGTTATATCATTTCATTTAGGAAAGTCAGTGGTCCAATTTTGCCATTTTTACTTAAATTTAAATTTATAACTAATTTTAGCTATTCCTGTACTTACTGATATCTTTGGGGATATTTTTAATAAGAAGTTGCAATGGGGATTGGCTAAAAAATGCCATCTTATGAAACCTTCTGACAATATCAATGAGATTTAATTGAATACACTTGCAAACTAATTAAAAAAGTTTTGAAAATAATTAACTGAATTTTTTTGTGTATGTTCTGTAGAATATTAGAAGAGTTTTCACCTTCTGATTTATCAATCACTGTTTTATTATAAATTGTGCAGTCCCTTATATTAATATAATCTCACTGTTTTTTAAACAATTACATTTAATAACTAAGATAAAATGCTCTAGTTTTTGTAAAAATTAAAATATCTATTATCCTGAAGATCATTTCGAAAATGAATAATATAACAACACATCAGAATTGAAAAACTAAAAATTTGTTCATAAGCTTTTGGTACAGAATAAGCCACGTTTAAGTTATTTTTTGTAAATTTTTTCCAAGTTTTTTTCCGTTTTAGTAATAATAATTTCTTTTTCTCTTCGTAATTTTAGCAAATTTTTCTTAAGATGTCTAAGCAAATCTAAAAACAACAAAAAAATCCCCATATCTCCATTTTTTTCCAAAAAACAAGTTGTCGCAAGTAGTCGGATACCTTAAATAGGAGAATCGATAACAATCTGGGAATATAACGAAGAAATGTAAATTTGAGCACAAAACAAGAAAAAATTAAAATGTCACTTTGCAACCAGATATATCTAGGAAATTTTAAATTCTTACAGATTAAACAGCTCTAGAAGATTTTAATATATTAATTCTCATCGTTCCTTTACGCAATGATGACATATCTCGACCAGATCCGATATGCAAGAAAGACTTCAGGTTATGTACTCGAACAATTAAAGGATAATTTCCTATCTAATATTATACTGAGATTTGAATTCATTTTAGCAGCAAATGCAATCTATCTTAATTCCAATATGCGGATATGAGGATGTTTGAACGACAAATTAAGGATTTGGATAAATGAACCGAATATTTACAACAATTTTCTAAAGTATTCAGACTACAGTTTGAACAATATGTTGACAGTCATTCACTTTGCACGTTATTTCACAGAGCCTAAAGTAGCGTATGATATTGTATGTCCTTTATTATTGAAGACTATGCATGTAAGTATTTTTGAATTGTTTTGGAATTAAGAAGGTGTTTTGGAATATTTATTAACTAATTGTAGATCTACTGTTGCAAAGATGGGTTTAAATTTAACAAAAAAATATACTTTTAATAAATTTAAAATTTTTTAAAAAATGCCGTTTTTAAGATAATTTTTTACTAGATATTGTGTTTTTGTTACAAAAAAAGAGTAGCTCTAGTTTTGGAAACTTAACTTGATATTGCTTTTTGAGAAAATTTAACTTATTTTAAAAAGTGTAAATAATTTTTTAAAAATTTTTGTCAATAAATGTTTTGGATACAAATGTTAATTTTTATAAATCAGTAAAATAAAAACTGCGAGAGAGATTTTTTAGAAACTCTATTAGTATTTAAAATTTTGATAAATAATATTGAGCATTTATCCAACATATAAGACTCAGTATTTATGCAGACCTTTTGGTAGCTTATTGGCCGATGTAGCGAGCAAGTATCACGGATGAGTGTTTGATGAACGTTTCACTATGAAGCAACATGAGGGCTATTGGTGACGGACTTCATAATTTTGAATTAGATCAGCGTTTCTCAAACTGTGGGGTGAACCCCTCTAAGGGGACGTGATAACCTTCCGAGGGGGTTGCGAGCATATTGGCAAGTTGATTATTAATTTACTCAACATAAACAAATGAAATACATTCTGGCATAGTAAAAAATAAAATCACTTTTACACTGATATAATACTCTTATAAGTATATCAGTACTGTAGAATGTGTGTGTGTATTTTATAATTAATTTAACAATACTAAAAGTCAAGAACAAATTTTATAATTACACCTGGGACCTCATGGGCTTGTCACATATAAAAATTTCAAGAATTAGCTCTAATCTTGATAATTTTTACGGTTTATAATTAATCCCTTAAATTTCAATTAAAAATTACGTGATTTACTCTCAAATGCTACCGTTTTTTAACACGTAGGTGAGCGTATGTGGTGTATTGGGGGTGATAGAAAAGGAATAAATAAGCAAATCCTCTGAAATAAGTAAATGTGTCGCAAACTCTATCAAGGTCCTTTTATTGCACTCCAAGTCCTTCGGAATAACTTTATGGATAACAGTGCACAAAAAGATTTTACTTCGGAAAGACGTATATATACGTCCGGGGAAATTAGCGCACTGTCTGAGTACAAGACGTTTATACACGTCGGAGGCAATTAAGAGGTTAAAGTCTTATTGTGTAGCCTTAGCGACGTAGTATATTATTATTGAATTCAATACATGGTTATTGTATTGGGGGAGGAGGGTGCGATTAAAATTGTGATTGAATATTGGGTCTGAAATATTGAAATTGTGAGAAGCATTGAATTAAATGCAAGTTACGAGGACGACAACTGAGCTGGGATTCCTCTCTGTAAACTATCAGGTCAATGGGAGCACTACTAGCAACGACAGTTTTAACGTACATCAGACCCTTGCACGGCGGGTCTTCCTTAGCATTAGGGCTCAGACTCAAAGCATGTTAGTCACTCTTAATCGCAATCACCAGGCTACCCCGACCTCGGCCTTCTCCATACCTTACAACTGTTATATTTGCTTCTGTGTCGTGTTATTGTTAATATCTTCAAAAATGACTTTAAAAAGTTATTCTCAGTGTCATCAAAAGTGTAACAGCAAAACCGGAAAAATTATAAAAATCACAATTAGTAATTGTTGAAAAAAAAGTTCAATGATTTAATAAAGCTAGTATTATTATCAAGATAAACACACACATTTGATTAGAAAATGCAATCAGTGGTAGGGTTTTTTTAAAGTATTATCCGTGAAATTTTCTAGATGTATGTTTATATTTCTGCAAAGTACTTTTTTAAAGGTTAAAGTATTTTAAGAAAGATAAATAATTAGGAGAAACATTGCTATTTTAGTCTATCAAGAAAAATACATATTAGGTCAACTGTATCTAAATAAAATAAACAAAAAAAAAAGGATTTTAGATGAGAATAATACTTTTATAAAGGTTTCATTTTATTTATACAAAATATAGCATGTTCAATATAATCATTTGCATTTTTCTTTTGATTCTTTCTACAGTATCTTAAATAAAAAAAAACTTATTAATCAAAGTAAGCTGAAATTTATTTATGCAATGACTAATTTTTTTTTATGTATAACTCTTTTAAATTTTACATTTAAGTACTTTCAGCAAATGACAGATTTGCATAATTATTGTTTTTAGTTCACATAACTTTTTTTCTCTTATTTACTAAATAGGTTAAATACTTTTGAAACTTATTTCTGCTTTTCTTTCTAAATATTAAAAAATACACCTTTTTCCCGCCATGCTTAAAAATTCATGCATCGAAAATTGAAATTTTCAAGAGAAATGTCTTTTCTTGGGTTTTGTTTTTACTAAAAAATAGCATTCTTAACAGGTGAAACTATTTTCACAGTATAAAAAGAAGAAAACCGTATAAAAATATCAAAAAGCGTATTTTATTACTTCTCCTTTCATGCTAGACAAGTTCTTTAAATATTCAGTATCTAATCAAAAAAAAGAAACGCTACTGAGATTCAAAACTAACCAAAATACATATAGGCATAAATAATATTTGATATTTTTTATCAAATATGTTTATGGCTTAATTAAATACGTGGCAACACTCAGGACTTTATTTCCTTTTATCGTTCGAGAGATGATGTTTTAATGATAAAAGATTTTTCACTTCGATGTCTTCAAAAATTGAATTGAAAAAATACCATACACTTAATTTCGTTTCACACAACAGAATTTCTACTACAAATACATTTTAGTAGCAAAAGACTTTTTTAAAGAATGTACATCAAACTCAGCGGTAGTTGATTGTTATTCAAATTTAATGGTAGAAATCTATCTTGGAGTATCAATGATCAAGTAGATCATCTAGTGCGGCTAAAGATATTTATGATTCAACAAAGATTATTGCTTGAGTTTAGTGTTTTTGAGGCTTTTGATAGATGCAATTCTCACAAAACAATGTGAGTTAAGAGGATTTAGCTCATGAGTTTTACATCAAAACAAATAAAGCAAAGACAGATAAAAAGCTTGGATAACTTCTAATGAAGCACTGTTTCATCTGTCATTCGCAACTGGCGGAAGAAATACTCAACACACACATATGTCACGCAAAAAACATCGCAAAGATGCAGCTGTTATGCAAAATGCAAGTTGGCCGCCAGGTGATATGGCATGGATAGGAATGTTCTCTCAAGACTTAACAAAATGATTTTTTGTAGAACTAAATGCAAAAATTGATGCTATATATTATCAGAACAAAGTTTTGAAACACTTGATAAAGAAAAGTAAAAAAATTTACCTTTAAGGAAGCTTTGCTTTTCACCAAGATTCTACACCAAGTCATACAACAAAATCATATATAAAATGGCTGAAAGATTAAAAAATAAATTTTCTGTCTCATGAGGAATGGCTACCACCACCCCTGATTGTGTTCATTGCGATTATTTTTTATGGAGATACTTAAAAAAAAACAAGTAAACAGACGTAAAGTAAGAACACTCCAAGAGCTTCAAAAAGCAATCAAAAAGGGATTTAGAAAAATACCCCCAAAAATGGTCAAAAAACTCCCTTTGTCTTTGCCGAAAAGTTTACGCAAATTGTGCTATACCCTAAGGAAACCACGTGGAAAATTTCATGTAAACAACGTAATTCGATAATAATTTATGATGCTCTGAAATTGGTCACATTATTTTTTAATTAACTGGTACTTTGATCAGTAAAAGAAAAAAATAGAATCACATGCATTTTTTATCTTACATCAGCGTTTCTCAAACTGTGGGGCGCGCCACCCCCAGGTGGCGTGAAAACTCTATGAGGAGGGCGTGAGCATGTTGAAAAGTTGAAAGCAAAAGATTATTTAAAAAATTATTAATTTGCTGAAAGTAAACAAATTACTTTCTGGCATAATATGAAATAAATACACATTTACACTGATATAATACACTTATAAATGTATCATTACTGCACAATTTATTTATAACTAATTTAGCAATACTAAGTTAAGAATAAGTTTAATAATGACCATTGACCCCATTGGCTTGTTATATCTAAAATTATATACAAAAATCAGCACTTATATTGATTTGTACTGTTTATAATTAATTTCTTTTCTACTGTTTAAAAGATATGTGATTCGCTCCTCAATGCCCCCGTTTTCCCCATAGGCGTGCGTATGTGATGTGTTTAGGAGGGGGGGGGGGGAGAAAAGGAATAAAAAAACAAATACTCTGAAATAAGTAAATTCTTCTCAAACATTGTCAAGGTCTTTTTATTGCATTTCGAAGCCTTCGGAATAATTGTATGAATAACAGTGCACTGACAAGATCGTACTTCTGAAAGACATATACGTTCGGAGCAATTAACGCTTTGGCTGAGTGAGACGTTTATATACGCTTGTATCACTTAAGAGGTTAAAATTGTGTTGTAACTTTAGTGTCAAAGAATATTATTGAATTCAATTCATTGTTATTGTATGCAGGGGGACGATGAAAATTATGATTGAATTTTGGGTCGCAAATATTTTTATTATTGAAAGTTTGAGAAGAACTGTCTTACATATACTCCATAAAAATGTTAAAAAAATGCAAGCGTTTTCTTCCTTTAAGACAAACATTAAAAAAATATGGTATTTTCATTTTGATAAACTCTGTATTCTCTTTTGAAGAAACACATTACTTTAGTCTATGACTCGTGTAAAAAGTCCTTAGGTTTAATTAAAGTAATTAAAATTTGTTTTCAAGGGTTAGCGTTTCTTGAAAAACTTAATACTTACATAATTAGTTTTATTTCTGATTAATTAAAGAAAGATTTGGTAAATATATTGACCTTACTTTATGATATATAAGATATTTAATATGTGGATATATTATACTAAAACTCTTTATCTTCCAGCTATAAAGAACCCTTGTTTTAATAAAGAAAACTATTTTGATAGATTTCACGCCTTAAGAAAATAATTAGTTTGAAAGCTATTTTTTATAATTCGCAGATTGGCGCTCAACCTATGATTATGGATTTTTCATCATGATGACTTTTTGCCATTTATTTAAATAAAATAGCTGTTAGGTAGAGTGTAAGGCAAAATATGATTAATTTAAGTTAATTTTAAGTGATTATTGATGAATTATCAAATTGAGCGAAATAATGTGTTACCTAGGTTAATTGATTAATGTTCGAAAGCAGATAAATTAGCATAAATATTCAATTTCTTCTATGAAGCTTTTTGTATTATTAAAATATTTTTTTAATTAAATGTGGTGAACGGGAGATGCAATGGGGTATTTCTGTGAATTGCAAAAATATTCAAATCATAAATTGAGTGAATAATGATTGATGCGCTTGAGATGTTTTAACGATGATTGAATTTATTTTGTTCGGGCTTAAATTGCCTTCGAAAAACAAACAATGTATATTAAATATTAATTTATTATATCTCTGATTCCTCTTATAAAAAATTTCTTATTCAATAAATATGTAGATATATGTAATATGCTTCTCCAGTTTGAAGGTAATACTTACATTTTTATAACTATTGGGCGTGAAAAATATTGAACTTTAGAGTAATTTATTTTTAATTTTTAGTAAAATTCCCATTTGTGTATAAAGTTATATACAATCACATTTTTTATGCTACATTAAATTAATTTAAGAAAATAAGAAATATTATCCTTATAAATATTCAAATAAAAGGGAAAGGGAATAGGTCTAGATGGAAAATTGTGTTAGAAACGAATAATAATTCTCATAATTGTTTAAATAGTAATTATACTATAAAAATAAATTTTAAAAATTCCGTAGTGTATCGTTTTACTAATATTCATAAGAATAATATGTAAGGATTTTGTATATTTAAGAGGAACATAATATTATTCTGTTAACTTATTAAACATATACACATATTATAAGTAATAATTAACTCGTTGTTATTTTATCCAATATAGAAACAATTCTTTATTTTATGGCACCAGGCACTTTATTTACTTTGGCATTGGACTAAAGATCAATTCATGTCTTGAGCTTCATAAATAATATTTTCGGTTAGGTGTAACAAAAGCTTGGAAAATGTGGTTTATATTATTAAAACTTTAACAGAAAAGAGAGATATTAAGATGATTCTGACATGGGGTTATTGTCAGAAATTACTCAGCACAACATCAAACATTAATTTTAAAACTTACTCTTGTTATACCATTCTGTTTGGATTTAACCATGACCCGTTTCTAACCTTATTTAAACAGATTTAAACTTAAGCAAATTTCAACTATCTCTATGGTCCCATCGGTGATACACATCATGGCATGTTCCAGCAAAATTGACTTAAGAGTATTCATTCTTATTAAAACCTCTGAACACACCAAACGGATTTGTTTAAGTACTCTTATTAACTATTATTTCACGATTATTCGGGGGTTTACCAGAATTATTTTTTTTTTCCTAAAATAGATTCCTTTTAGTTTATTTTTATTAATTATTTGTATTTTCTTTTTAGATTAATCTTTATTTTACTTTACTTTTAAGTTATTTTCTATGTGTTTATTTAATTTTTAAAATCAAATGTGAAGAAAAAATAGAAGATTGTTTATCTTAACATCCCCTGTAGCTATATGTTATTATACACTATAAATATGCCATCAATGTTATTTGGCTAATAGATGCGTCACTTGAACTTCTCGTGTTTTCGTTACAATACTACTATATACGACTATTGTTTAATATGCTACTAACTTCAGTTCCAATATTGGCTAAAGCTAACAAATTCAGAGTCAAAAATGAATGCAGTCAAATTCATTAAAAAGATTATTAACATATTAGAGTAACAGAAGAATTTAAAAAAATAGAAAATATTTAAATATATACTCGTACAGGTATTTATATTCATCATTCTTGTACATATATCAACTACTAATTAATTTTGAAAATAATACTATAACATTTTTAAAAAACCAGAAGCAGATAACTTACGTCAAATTTTCACGGGGAAGATGCTTTATGCCTCAATTATTTTATGTAAGAAATATATTCATGTAAAAAATTGTTGCTGCGACGAGTGTTACAATAAGCACAAGAATTTATTAGATCGAAAATTGGAAATTTCTAAAATGTAAGAAAAAAAAAGCCTTTCGTATTATGAGAAATAATTATTTAAAAATGTCTGAATTAAAACGAGACGTTATTTGACATGAATGTAATCATCACATTTGCTTTATTCCTCTCTCTTTTCAACAGGTTATTCTGAGCTAAGTTGAAATAGATTTAAAATAATGATTATTATAATTGGATATAATCATATCTTCTCCATTCATTTTAAACGTAAATTCCGAATTTTATCCATGCAAGACATGATCTTCTTTTACGTCAAACTCGGATAAAGTGTCGGAATTTCATTGTAAATGGTATTCACAAGAATTACAGTTTGTGTTGTAAACATTTCTTTCTAGTTTCATCCAACGAGAGAAACTGTATAAAATCTCTTACAGTCAGTAAACTTGGATTCCAGTCTCTTCCGCTTGACTTAACGCGTCTGGGTTAATAAACTCTTGGCACACGGCCTTTACATGCGATTGAAGCTAAAAGGTTTCTCCATCCATGCGCTGTTTGCGAAAGATGAGAGATCTCTCAACTTCTCGTTAAGGGATCATTGCTTTTAAAGTGGAAAGACTATTCTGTGTTACTATTTCAAGCAGAAATCAGAATATAAATAAATGAGCTGAAGTCTCTTTCCACTGATTTGAATTTTCTGGTTGAATTGGTATTGAGTATTTAATTAGTGGAAAATAATTTAATGAACTTTTCTTCATTCACACACACATAAATAAAAAAGTAAGGATTATTTTTTAAAGTAGAATTGTTTTCCAATGCATTTTTAATAAATCCATTCGAATGGATTGAGTACTTTTATTTTAGGAATATAATATAAAAAGCTTTTCTTCAGTCAATTACAGAAATTTTTTGTTAATTGCATTTTACATCATATATACTATTGATAAAAGTTAGAAATTACTTAGATTTAATAACTACATAATAATCGGAAATATTGAAGTGTTAAAATGATAAATGTACCCGATGTTTTAAATTATATGCGAATTGTTTATCAATCAATAACATTATAAAATAATTTAAGAACTCAATCACTATATTTATAAAATAATAATCAGTTTCATTTTGAACCCTGAATATATATAATATTCTTTTTATACACCTTAAATAGCTGTTTCACAGCAATAATGATGCAAACATTCCCCCCAAAATATGACTGTCAAACTTCTAGGGTCACGTACTCGAGAGGTTGGGAGTCAAACTATACATTAAAATACAAATATTTATATTGACATGAGAAATAATTACAAGCCCATATGATCAAGTTAAAGATTTGACTACCTATCCCTTCTTGATAGTTATAAGGAAGCTCAACTAATGTTAAAGTAATCAAAAATTAAGATACCTTAAATACTTGCAAACATAACAATTGTAACTCCTACGAAATAACGCAAGCTTCCGTGATTATGCTGAGGTCTTTCGGCTTCAACGATGAATAAGATTTATCCGAGAACTTTCTAAAAATGGATTCCACTGTCAACGCCTAAGCAACGCAGTACTAACTAGCTGATTAATCTAATTTTCGAATTGAAAATTTCCGCAGGGTTAACTTTTTAATTACCATATATTTCCAAGCTCATCACTCTTTCACTCACTTTTATATCTTAAAACCTATCTGCATGATTCGTTTCCACTGTACGTAATAATATGGAAGTTAAACTCTAAGGTTATAGAGTATTATCCCGTGTTAGTTTCAAAGGAAACCTCACAAAAAATATAATTACTCCGCTAAAACATTCATTTCTTACACTTTATTTTGGTCAAATTTAGTTAATTAATTTCTTGTTCTTTGGAAACAGTAAATAGAATTATAACATCTTGTAGATAGACAGTCACTGTATGTATGGGACACCTTTAAAGTCGTCATCATGAGTTAAAACATGTTCAACTTTAAATTTGTAAACTTCTTTTAAATTTCATCTGAAACTTCAACCAAGGATATCTGATTTATCATTAAAGTAGCCATCTACCAGTGTCAAATCAAGTTGTTCCATTGCCATATTGATTACAAAGAAACCAAAATCATTTTTGGACGGTAAATTGGTGAAATACTGTTTGTGGAAGCAGTTATGACAGATATTTCCTCTACAGAATCAAATTATTTTCTAGTATCAGTCTTTGACGTCAAACCATATTTCACACACACAGTTGAAGTAACTGAAAAGATAAGCAATAACAGATTCAAAGCATATTGTTACGAATTTTATGTCAATAGTGTAAATAATTTGTATTTGGATGTATGATGCATTTATACTACTCTATTTTTTTATTTTATGTTAAAAATGATAATATTCGCAAGCAACGCAGTTATAATGGTGATTCAATGGGAACATGGCAAAATCTTGGCTATAGAGCCAAGTTGGCATAATTTTTGGCAACCAAGTTGGTGACTTGGCGACCACATCGGCGACTGCGTTGGTGACCATTTCTGGTGAGTTCGGGATACAATGGATTCTTCTAGAAATTAGTGGAGAAATCCACTAAATTCACAATCTATGACGCAAGCGGATCTTTCTCGAAGGATCCGCGAGGTCTATAAATAAGGAGACGGTCACTGGTTCTGAGTTAGTATTGTTTTGACTAATTATTAGTAGTTTTGCTTTGACTTTGAAGAGACGATTAACGACTAGCTCGGCTGTTGAATAGGACGAATGGTGCTTGCGAATAATCTGGCCTACCTGTATTTTAGACACTGATATTGTGTCTGAGAGCTGTAGATGGTGTGAATTCCTTCTAATATTAATTTTGCGAATTTCATTGGTGAGTCCTGTATTTCAAGGAATTTTTTCTCGACAATAAATTTCCATCCCCCTTAGATAATTGTCTTGTTCTTTGCGACTAATTTGCTTAAAATCGAACCCCGATAAACGTAGCAATATTCTTCGGCATTTATTGAATGTACTTCTGTCTGACATTTTTTAACAGGTTATATTTGTTTGAGAGGGGGAATGACTGATTTTCCAAAAGAGACAGAGTAAATGTTCTTTTTTTAATTTAAAAAACACAACTAGAGATGTTTTCCAAGTGAGAGAAAAATGTTTGCGTGTTTCCAAAGTAGCTTACATTTTAAGCTCTTTCTGGATAAGCAACAAACGGAGGAACAGTTTTGATATATAAAAGAGCCAAGAAATTCCTTATGGATAAGCTAGATTACAGATTCCTAGAAACCAAATATATTTTAATTATCCATTGTTTGATTCATCATAAAAATTCATATGCTTGAGTATTAACCGTGAAACACATTATGAACAAAGTTATAAAGACAATAAACTGCATTCATTCACACGCTGTTCATCATAGGAATTCCAAAGAATTTTTCTCTTAACGAATTATCTTCTGTGTGTGTATGGTGATATCAAATAGTGTACTAATGTTAGATATCTAAATCTTGAAAAACGTTTAAAAATCTTTTTTTTTAATTTACGAAGAAGATAGAGAGGATTATAACCAAGAAACAATAATCTATCTATGAATTAAGTGCTGATGATTGTTTGTTAGAACTTATGTTTATAGTAGAGATATAATTGCAAAACTTCTTTTTAATTCCAGGATTTGTACATCAGATTGGGATACCGCACTTGATGTTGAGGTTCATTAAGTGAAATATCAGCTTAAAATTTTTGATTGACTGATTTAAACCGAGGCTCCAGCCATCGTAATTACAATTACGTTCAAGTGATGATGATGATGAAATCTTAACTGGCACACATTCCCCCAAATTCTATCTTATGACAGTCTGAAGACTTTAAAATTCGACAGATTTAACATATATCAGCCTTATTACCTAACAGGTATTTAGTGGAATCGGTACTCGAACACGTGACTCAAGTAAAATATCACCGATCATTAGCGGTAACGACACGGTATTTGTCGATTTACGTCTTTTTTTTACTACATTTTTTAATTATGATACGTTTTCATGAATTTGTTTGTATTATTGAATACAATGCTAATACAAAATTTGGATACGATATATTTATGCATTTCCTATTTTTATACAAAAGTAAAAGTCAACAATTTTAGCTATATTTTTCAAATTTAAAAATACTTTTTTTGGTACTAAAGATTTTTAATTAATTTTATAATATAGTTTCAATACACAATATAAATATACATTCTTAAACGGATACGTATCGATTCAATCGACAAACCACACAAAATTTGAAAGTTTTAAGCTGAAAAAACCCTGAGTCATGATAGGTTCCAAGTTTGTTTTTATTCTCATCCGAATACAAATAAAAACTTTAAGCGGATTTATTTCAGAAAAAATTACGCATTTATCTTTATTTAAAATGCCAAGGTTTTTTTCTCTATTGAGTCTAAATCTTTGATTTTTTACCTATTGTTAATAATACATGTAACTAAAATTAGTTTGCAATTTTGAATCAAAGCAATACTTATTTTTTTTAAAAAAAAGTAGTTGGATTTAGAATTTACACATTTTTTAAGGAACTTTCAATAAGCATTCAGAAAAAAACCTGTATTTTATGTATATCTATTATGCTAGCAGTAAACCCATACCAACTTTAGTTATGCATAGCGTGACGTATTTGTAAATCAAATTTTACGAATGTATGTCAATCATTATGAGAGGAATATTATTTTCAAATCCCTTCATAACTTTTAACACTTTTCTTTAAAAAAAAATTGAATGGTTAGTATTTTGTAATATATTGAGAACAAAATATGCTTCATGTAATCTATATACATTGGTTATTAGTGAAAGCATTGTAAAATCTTTTAAATAAAAATTTTTTGTATAAGACGTACCATTTTCCCTTAAAAATTTATACATTGAAGAAATTAAACTTAATCATACCAACATTCACATTTTAATGCTTTACTATGAGAAAGAAAATTATTGTGTTGTATAGAGATATTATTAGAGATGCAATGCAGATATTTGCCTAATTTTTTAAATATAATTTCATTCTTTTCCAAATGGAGAGTCAAGTACGGCGAAAAGTTTCAAATTTTCTTGTAAGGAAAGTGTAAAAAATTATGTACTTTAACTCAAGAAATTTCATATATTAGGATAAAAAAAACATTATATTATGCTTGACCTGATAAAAAATTATCTTTATTCTCATTATATTGATGAAAGGCAAATAAAAATAATCGAAAGAAGAAAACAAAATTTCTTTATGTATTAATATTATAAAGCTCAAATTTTAATTATATATCGAGAAATCTATGCATAATTCCCAGAAAGAAAATGAAGTTTATGTACAAGACACGCACAGAGTGCACAAAATCAAATATTAGATAACTTACAGTAAAAGTCAAATGTGTGAAAGTTTATTTAAAAAGAAAGAGAAAAACGCAAATCATGTAAATTTATACAAAGGATTTACGAATCACTAGAACTACTGATTTATACGAAATGAGAAACGTATTTAGTGAACCAGAAACAGAAGATCAATCTTTTCCTAATAATGAAACTCTGAGATTAGATACTCTAGAACCTTAATTTGAAAAGGCAACTTCTTTTGTAACACCTGAGATTGAGAGAAAATCCTTTTTATTCGTGATCCTCCCCGAAGGTTACTTTGACTTACCTAGATGTAATCAAGCAGGGATTTTCTTGATTGGATTTGGAAATATTTATCGAGTTGCTATAGCATTGCCTTTAATTCACGGAAGGAAATTTTGACAAAATTCAATTATCATTTCCTTTTTTTAAAGGAATGATAACTCATTATTTTAAAGTAAATATTTAACATACGAATTATTTTAATTGTGAAACTTTCATTGGGGTATATATTGTTTTCAACTATGCAAACAGAAATTTCATTCATTCATTTTTTTTTAAATTTTTGATTACTATGAAAAGGATACCAAGAATTGGGTGTAATAATAGTAAAAAGCCTTTCATTATATATATATATCTATAACATTCAATTCTGTTTAGTTAGTGATATTATATTAAGTGAAGGCTTTACTGTGTATGCGCGTTTCCAACTCTTCTCCTACTATTTTTTAAATGTTTTTAAGAGGACACTTTACGATACAATTGACAAAATTCGGTCAAAATATAGAATTACAGTTATAGCTTAAGTTATTTTTTATATGTTTTCAATAATACCACAAAATTTGAAAATTCAAAGTTGAAAAAATCCAGTTATAGTAATTTTTACATTCGTTTTTACTCGCATCCCAATGTTAATGTAAAAAAAACTAGAAAGAAAAATTGAAAACCTCAAAACAAGAAAAAAACTAGTTTTCCTACATTTGAAATTGTCTTCTTTTTCTTGTGTTAAATGCTTTGATATTTTTTCAATAACTATTAATACAAACAAAAAAGTAGCATTTTTGAATCTAATCAGTGCTTACTTTTTAAAAATAGAGGAATTTAGATTATATATATATTAATAATCCACAATAAGCATTCAGAAAAAAAGTATTTTACGAAGTCTATCATGTTTTCACACAAATCATACCAAATTCCGTTATATATTGTTCAACGTACTTTCTAAATCGAAAATGATGCGTCGGTCAAAATAGCCGAAATAGTATTTTAAAATAACTTTATATTCTTAAAAAAAATTTTAAGAACTAAATGGTTAGATTTTCTGATATTTTAGCATAAAATTAGCTTTATATAATGCATGGGGAAAACCAAAATATTTGTGAAAACCCCTACATTAAAGATTATATATATATAAAAGAAAATGATTAGAAAGAACAAATATTTTCTTCCAAAAGAAATGAAAACGATAATTTTTGAATCTTAATCAAAGATCAAATTAATACTAACTAATTGATGATTGGTTCTGCCATACAACCTATAATTCCCTTAATAGCTACGCCAAAGCTAAAATAAGCTAATAGATATTACCTTTTTACTGATAATAATTTTAAATTTATCATATTAAATCGTTGATTTGAAAGAATTAAATCTGTTGTAATACCGTTGATTATTTTATACCTTAAGCGTTAATTTGTAATCTTATTTAACTAGTAGTTGTTCCTTATAGCAACAGGTAACACATAAAAATATATGTGATGAACGAAAGTTAAATATAAATGTAAAAATTATTAATCAATGTATTAGATTGTGTTTTGCAATTAACTAGAAATTGTGAACAATTTATTATTATTTTTTAATTTAGTAATGTTTCATAATTTTGCTTCCTGCATTTTCTAATAATAAGGTATGTTTTTAAAATTATCCGAAAGAAAGCTTTTCTAATAGGATATAAAAACAACTAGCTCAAAATGATAAGTATTAAATCTCTTAACACAGATTTATTCATAATCTTTTCTTTTAGCACACTCTAAAAATGTACTGATATTACCTTTTACCAGGCTGGAAACTATACTTTGAAACAAAATTACTCAATATGTCTCCATTCCCCTTTTCTTATTCTTCTCGGAGGAAAAAAAATACAGACCATTCAGCATCAAGCTAAAAGCGTTTCCCCTACCACAAAGAATGAACGATTGATCTCCTTTTTTATCTAATTAATTGACTTATTATATTCCCTTCAGGACTCCTTCCCTTTTCTTATTTGACAAAGGAAACAGCTTTATACAAATCCATCATAATGAATTCTCGAAATAGACCGCTGCAGAGAAAACTCTTCACAAACACAATCTAAGTTACTTTTCTATTATTTGATAGAATGTTCTTAATTTATTTTTTAAAATATTTTCTGCTTTCTATAAGAAATTACTATAAGAGTTCTTTTAAATAACATGAAAAATAATTTATAATTTTATGTAGAGTCTTCCCAAAGTTATATATAAAGAATTAGCACTTATTTACACTGCTTTTATACTCTAATTTGTAATATTTTAGTAACTACAATTTGTATATAAAAATTTAGAACATATTTTGAGGCTAATGCAAACGTAGATAGCGATACTATTTGAACTATATACGATTAATTGCAATATTTTTGTTAACTTTACACATTCTTGTCATTTATTAAAGACTATTTCTTTATTTATTAATTAATTTCGCAATTTAAAATATCTAATATCCGCGTATTTTTTGTAAAATACATACAGACACGCGACAATTTAAATTAATTTAATTTTAATTACATTTATATCATACATAAGAAATTATTTATATATGTCTACGAGAAAAGTATTTTTATAATATTAAGTCCTAATATATATACCAGCAATTATATATTATACCTTTAAACAATTTATTTCAAGAGACCGCTGGATTAAATCTTAAGACACGCAAAAAGAAATAATTGCCGACTCACGTTGTAATTAAATTTATAGCAACGAAATATGTTCCAGATTTGGCATAATTTAACAGATATTAATAACCAAATACAAAGAGTAATATCTCCTATCCAGTGATATTTTTAGAGAAACATCTTGCTTATAGAGTAATTCTTGAGAATTCTTGACTTGCTTGAGTAATTCTTTTACATATTTTTGTATACTAAGTCTTCTAGAAATGATCGTGAGCTCGATTAATTAAGTTTAAATGATAAAATGAGTAAAACCATAATAAATCATGTTGCATAAAAAAACAATCTCAAAGCGCATAACTTTTTTGCAGTTCTCATTTTTCCTCTGTATTATAAAAACAAAATTTCTCGTTGGGTTTATTTCATACTTAATTTTCTAATATTATTTTACACACACACACACACACACACACACACACACACACACACACACACACATAAAAAAAAAAATATATATATATATATATATATATATATATATATACCAAATGGGCAAAAAGTTCGTAAAAAGTTCAAAAATTTATAAAACCCAGAAAATTAAACAAAATAAAGAAACGGTTTTCAGGTTTAGCATCGATAAGTAATGGGATTTTTTTTAAAGATATTAAAAAGAAAAAAAAATTTAAAAAAACAACCGATATAGGTGGCGTTTCGTACATAAGTGAAAGAAAAGACTTGTAAATAACAGAAGTAGCGCTACCAAATAATTTATTACAGTAGCATATGCTCCACATATCCACCACCACAAGGGATGACACATTCCAAGCGTGTCACAAATCCAGCAACGGCAGAATGCAGAATGCCCGCCTGTATACATGACAGCTCACGGTGGATCGCATTTTTCAATTCCGTCAGATTGGATAGAAGGGATTAATACACACTGCAATTTTAATATCCCCACAGCCAAAAGTCTACTGGAGTCAGATCCGGAGACCGAGGAGGCCAAGTAAACTTGCAACGTTTGCTAATGACTCATAGACTTGGTCGTTCGGATCTTGCATGATCCTCGAGTGATCCAGTTTCCTTAAATCACTGAAATAGCTGTATAAGGCGTGCCACTGTTGAAGGCCCTTTTCCAGTCTTCACATTTTTCTGAAGTCGGAATTTACACAGTACAACGGTCGCTGATTCCTTGTTCTTGAAAAACAGCTTCACCAACAAAGCTTTGTCTTTTTTGCTCAGCATCCTTGTTCACTTAGTTGGCATGCAACGGAGAATTAGATCTGGATCAAGAGCATCAGTATATATTTGTAATCACCTGTCTCATTTGCATATTTCCAACTCAGCCGTTTGTAAGAGCGCCATCTGTCGGCAGTTTTTTTTCTTATTTTAAAAAATCCCTTGAATTATTGATGCTAAACCTGTATACAGTTTTTGTATTTTATTAAATTTTCCGGGTTTTATAAACTTTGAAAGTTTATACGGACTTTTTGCCCACCCGGTATATATGCTCATCCACAACTTTCTTTTATGTAATGAATTCATTTTCAGTAAGTGTTCATACATTATCATATAAGTACAGAAATTCTTATTTGATTCATTCAAACTAAATAAATGCAAACACATTTTCTTTCGTTAAGTGCAAAGTCTTGTATGTGTAATGCGAAGTGTAAGTAGATCTAAAAGTAATGCCTGCTTCCCCCCCCCCTCCTCCCTCAAAAAGAGAAGCATTTCGGCAACTTTGAACATTTTTGCAACTCTGGTAGTTTCTAAAACTTACCTGAATCATAAAAGTTATGCTTCTTTTGTTCTTATTGGTTTTCTCTCCTTCACTTTTCTCTTGCAAAAAAGGTGGATCTAATTTGTATCGTCGTAAACTTTACTTGCAAATATATATTTCAAACTTTTTCCGTAACATATGTGCTCCGAAAAATCCAAAATAAAATCTCAAGTCTGGGAGAATTTTGGTCGATTTGTAACTTGAAAAAAATTTCCATTCAATAGTTTTTTTTTGTTCGAAAAATGAGCTTTGCTTTTCTTAAGAAAATTAAACTGGAATATAAAAAACTGTGAAGTAAAATTTTTTTCAATTTATGATTATGGCTTTATCTGAAGTCAGGAAAAACGTTTTTTAACAGTCGCCGCTCTAGTAATTTAGTTTTTTAGCTAGGAACCAGCACAAAGAATTAAATTTTATTGCTAAAGATTGTAAGTTTAAGGAAATTGTTTGATTGAGCGCTTACGAACAGTTTTTAAAAGTAACACGAGAGATATTAGGGACGAACCTCGTAATTTGGCACGATTGCCAAAAAAAGGAGATACTGCCACTTTAATCTCCATATTTAAGAATGTAGAGTAGTAATTATGAGGTGAGAAAAATCAAATATCATTGGTAAGAAACTTCTTTCAGTTCCACATTATTTAGACTATAATTAGTACAAAAATGGAAAAAATATATAATCATATTTCGTTTATTCTTTTGTCAATAATGTTATGCTTAATTTTAAAATCAACAATAAAAAGTATATCTAGTATTAATGAATAAAAAGAATAATTAAAGCATTTTATTGATGTTTCAGAGAAAGTAACATGCTACTACAAACAAACAATTAAATAAACAAAAGTTATTACAAAAAAATTGAACCTTTATTTGAAATTAGATTCAATTCGCATTAGTCCTATTGATATCCCCGTTTTAGCTTTTTTTTATAAACACAAAATAATACAAATACTTTAATCCCAAGAGAAAATTTTCCCTAAATTTATAATATTTTTCAAATTTAGGGGAATTGAGAAATGCATTCCAATAAATAACAGTTTTAGATATTGATATAAAAGTAATATAAAAATTTAGATTGTAATTTATTTGAATTTTTGTTGTCTTTGATGCATGTAGGAAAACGAGGAAAACGGGGAAAATATAAAGACACATGAGAAATTCTTTTCAAAACTGCTAATAATTTTAAAACTTTATCTTTTAAACTAATTTAATTATTCTTCAGGTCATAGAACCAGAAAGTGTATTCAAAGTGATTTTGAGATATTTTCCAACTATATTTAATAGCCCTATATATGCTCATTTTAGTGATGAATGTTTTACCGTTCACGCTGGTAAGTTCATGCTCATAAATTTCCCATTGGGCTCAAATAAGGCTATTCAATTCATTGAAAAATATTGGGTTAATGTCACAATTTTGTAGGAATATATTTTTCATCAGAAATAGGTTCTATCCAGGTGTTATCAAGGCTCCTCCAACTATAAACTTTGTGCAATGAGGCCTTAATATTCTTCTGAATTAGAGTTTGCTTTAAAAAAAGCAACTGGTGGCGTTCCATTTGCAGAAACCCTGCTTCAAATCATCACGGATCTTCCACCATTTTCTATTTGTCTCTTCGTTAATTTAGATGGTTGACTCTAGATGCCAGGTCAATAATATTTAAGCTCTACATGTTCCTCGAGATTAAACTCTTCATATGAAAAACAAAAATGTCTCTCTCATCTTCAAAAGCAGCATATTATTGTACAAACTTAAGGGGGACAATTTCATGAATCTTGTTTAGTGTTGGTTGTCTCGCTTCATTTTACTAAATTTTATGTGAGAGCGTTTTAAAAAAATCTTTTCCACTACTCGGCTAGTGCATAACAGGTTCAAATCAATCACAATTTGTGAGGAAAGAAAACTTTTTCGAATACTCTAACGATGGTTGTCATTTAACGAAGAAAATTAATACAGATGGATGGCCTGTACTATGCATATAATTATTACTATTTTGTTTAAATAAATATTCACCTAATTTACAAATTTGTTTAATCTTACCCTAGAACTAAAATCATATTCCTTAAAACTAAGGATTTGACGTTGTTCACTCAATGTTAATTGCTTGTACCTTTGCCTTTTTGCAAAAAGTAAATTCTCTCTGGCACGTGTATGAGGTTTGCTGAAGCAGATTCACCAGCTTAATGTGTAAAATTCACAGAAAATGAAATAAAACAATAAATGCTTCAAAACTGAGGTTACCCTTATCATATTCTCTTGAATTTCGCTTATATAAAGCAAAAATGCTGATTTTTAAATTAAAAAGAAAAACATTTTGCTGTATTTTTTATAGGAATAGTTAAGACTTATTTTCTTAGTCATCATTTAAGTTGTATAAATTGGTTATTGTTATTGGAAATAGAATAGGGTTCTAAATGACAAACAATCACAGATATAATTAGTCCATTCACTGCCAACTACAAGATATCTTGTATTAACCGTGTCCATCAAAACTACCGAATACGAGATACGCCATAGTGTGTGCTGCAATTTTAGATCAGTCACAAATGGCCATTTGAAATAGAAATTATTGTAAAGAATGAATCAAAATTTTTTTTTTAAAAAGTGCAAAAAACCTTTTTAATTATTATTTTTTATTATAAAAATTATAACTTAAACGATTATTTTATAACATTATATATATATATATGAATGCATTACTAAAATTTTAAAAAAGAATGGGAAAATTGTTATTGTTGTGTATGATGAGCATTAAAGCAAAGATAAAATGTTAAGTTATACTAGACAAAAATATCTTGTCACCTTAAAAAAAATTTTTTTGCTTTGAACACATTTGATATAGATTTGTAGGCATTCTTTTTTATTGTGAGAAAAAAATGTTCTAAGTAATGAAAATAAGTTGTATTTGTATTATAGATGCTGCTTTCTCCTGTATAGCAGCCGCCACCATCAATTTGATGTATAATAACTGACTGCCTAAATTGAAGCTTCTTCATCTTTTTATTCCCTCGATTTCTCCGGTTATAGAACATATACGCATTCTGCATGAATATTCCGAAGAAATGCAGTGCAATTTTCTTGTACCAACGAATGGTTTTCCTGAGGAATGAGCAGTAGGAGATACATTGGTGAGAGCAATCAGCATCAGCCATTCCCAAAATAAAGTCTCTGATTATGCAATTGGTGAAAATTTTTCCATTTGTGTTCTTCACTCGAGCCATTTTGTCTTTATTCATATTTTATGTAGTCAGCGCATTCCGAAATATAAAGATAAATGCTTTGTATATATGAAGAAATTTATTGAAAAAAAATACTACTAGACAACTTGTAAGTAGCATTCAGTCTAATTCTAATCTAATTCAGTGACGTCAGCTACGAGTTATCTCGTAGGGATTTTGTTTTCTGATAAGAATTACTGTAAATGTCTCATTACAATATTATATATCTCTCAGTAAACTAATATTGCTATATTTCTTTAAAATACAAACGGTGTGGTTTAGCAAACTCCTTCATATTCCAAAATGGCCACGAGATAGAGCTGTAGCCGATTTTCGAATCGCCACTGGCCACGACTGCCTATCTAAGTATCTAAACATGATAGGCATTGCTCAGAGTCCACTTTGTAAACTGTGCGACTCCAATGAAGAAATGGGCGCCATTCATTTGGCACACTGCCGTGCACTCAACTCTGGATCCATGTGGAGCAGATATTGGGAGGCCAGACACAAAATGTGTGATTTATAGACTATACTGTGAACTTGTGTTTCTTTTCTTATTTTTTCTTTCATTATTTTTTGTGTTGTCCTTTGTTTTTTGTCAATATTCTCTGCTTCACATTTTGTTTGCAGTTGTCTTGTAATCCGCCATTGGAAATAAAAAAAAAATTTCTTTAAAACAAAATATTGGCACTCACGATAAGACGTTTTAAATTTGCCTGCCATTGAATGGGTTAAAAAAATAACCTGTTAGTTCGGGTTATGACAGTTCTTCTCAAACTATAAATATGTACGACCCAATTTTGAACTACAATTTTCATCACGCAACCCCCCCCCCCATACAATAGCAATATATTGAATGCATTAGTAATGTACTTTGGCGCTAAAGCTACAATACAACCTTAATTATAAACCGTGCTAATCACCACAATATAAGTATCAAATTACGTATACGTTACTTTCAAAAGTAATAATTTTAAGTAAAAGTATCTTCTGTTTCCTTTCTATAATTATATTATTTTCGTGTAAATACGTATTTATTTTTTATTATATCAAAATGTATACAAATGTTTTGTTTTGCTTCCTTTCAATAAATAATTTTTTTTAAATAACCTTTTATTTTTGACTTTTCGATATTCAAACGCAAGAAAATGATTTCTGATTGAAATTTTAAGATTGGGTGACTTTAATGAGAAAGACTAACAGTTGAATATATGCAAATAAGTAAAGCATGAAAATCAAAGATTAAATGATAAGCAGAATTATAAGTTATTCTTTAATTGTTCTTATATATATATATACAGGGTGTCCAGCCTTAATGTGACCCAATAGCTTATTTCCGAACCGTTTGGCTTAGATATGCATTTCCAATTTGAAAAATGTTTTAAAAAAGGTAAAGAATGTTTTTACTTGCTTTTTGAACCAAAAAACCATTTTACAAAAAAATTACAAAAATTAATTTTTATACGGTCCCCAGGTCCTATCACTTATATTTAGAAAAAGATGCAGTACACAAAAACAAACTAAACACAAAAATTTTCATTTTATTACGTTAAAAACTGGCCGAGTTATGGAACTTTGAAAATCCTACTTTATATGCATTTTCTCGGCTATTTTCAAGAAGCTAGTAAGTAAGGGGCCGTCTGCAAAGTGAAATTAGTTGGAACTCTGCTAGGAAACTTTCGCTCTTGTACGTCACTCTTATATAAATCGTTTTTAAATTTAAAAGCATACGTTAATAATACAATAATTGAGTACTTAAGAAATAAAATTTATTCTGTGTACGTGTAAAACATAGAAAAAATAAAATATTTTGGACGAAGAAAACATTTTAAAAGGAGTTCCAAAAAATAGACTTATTTGCTACGACTTCAGTATGATTTGCTGCGTTTTTGCGAAAGTTAAAAACCTGTTGTGTAGTCGCTTGCAATTGCATACAGTCGTATTCTAATATTACGAATTCTAGTAGGGGAGAAGGAGATGTGCACAAATAAAGAAACTGCGAAATGGTACTGTTTTATGGGCATTGTAATCGAAATAAGAAAGAGGCGGCAATACTTTATACCATTAAATTTCCCACTCGAAAACATCCATCTTATTGCACAATTGCCCGTGCTGTTCAGCGCTTGTATAAAACTGGGAGTTGCAATAGACGTATTCCCTGTCTCGTGCCTTCACCATTATTTAAGTTAATTTGGTCATTCTGATATAATAAAGCCCCTGATTCATGATTGGCGCATCATTCCACATTATGCTATAATTTGAAAGGCAAATCCTATATTATTTTGCTGCAACAAACAAGCTGTTTTAATCTTTTTGGTACAAGTTGTGTTCCTTTAATTTAATTTTTATTGTTTGCCGTATAGCAATACAAATTGCCAATCTATGATGTTTACAACGATGTTTTAATATTACTATGATGTTTTTTTCTTTTGCTCTTTCTGTAGATAGTGAATTACTCTTCTCTAAACTCAATTTATATACCACCCCCTTTTCTGAGCAACTCGGATGCTTCAAATTTATGTAGGCATAACTCGGTTTGTTTTTATCGTAATAAAATGAAACTTTTTGTGTTTACTTTGTTCTTGTGTGTACTGCATATTTTCCTAAATATAAGTGATAGGACCTGGGGACCGTATAAAAAATTAAATTTTGTAATTTTTTTTGTAAATGGGCTTTTTGATTCGAAAAGCACGTAAAAACATGCTTTACCTTTTTTAAAACATTTTTCAAATTGGAAGTGCATATCTAAACAGAACAGTTCGAGAATTAGCTATATAGTCACATTAAGACTGGACACCCTGTATATAAGATATTAATAATCATATATTTCTTGGAATCTCCAATAACTCTATCAGAAATTCAAGGCTCAATGAATCAGTAATAAACCAACATATTTTTAATGCTTAAGAAAAAGATAAATTGATACGCGTTTCGAAATCGGGTATTATGATTTAAGAATTAGATGTTATAAGTAGAGGAGATTCGGATTACGAGTACATATCCAATTAAGTTATTAAAATAAGTGATACAAAAGAGTATTCTACTGAGTTGGAGAATAACAAAACTTCCAAGAAACTGAAACATTGAGCAGTTAAAATTGTAAAGAAAGAAAGAGTAACTGGACTAAAATGGATAACTATTATGATTTCTAAAGCTGTCTTTGATTTAGGACAGTGAAATAGGGTTTAGCATAGATTTATGGATACAAACTTCCCTTTCAGCGGAAATTTTCGAGATAATAGAAAAACATAACCCTATTGAAAATAAGGTGTACGTCTACCTACACGTGGAATGAACACAAAGGAACAAAAAGAAAAAGAGTGTATGAATATATTGAAAATAGGGTTTTCATAAGACAAACAATTATAAAAATAAATTTCAAAAATAATTGACAAGAAAATCAAAAACCTTACTAATATTTGTGCTAAACAATTTTTATGATGATATGTCCAAAATGCTCTGATATCGTGCGCAATATGACGTGTTGTTAAAGAGAATTAAAAAGCAGAGGCACCACCTACATGGTTTTTTTAAACAAAACTAAGCATAAAATAGATTAAACTTATAGACTAAAATAATTTTAAAACATATTTAAAAAAGAATTTAACTGGATTATTGTAATCAAAGCAATATTGATAGATTTTTTTTATAATTATCATATTTTAATTCATTGTCAGAACCTAAATAATAATTTTTTTTTATAAAATTTAAAATAATTTTTCTAAATATAGATTTGTGTAGGCTGCTACACCAGAATAACATTTTTAAATGTTAAATTCAAAAAAAACTTTTTTATCAAGAATATTTCTTTTCAGCAAATTATTCTTAACGTTTAATTGCAGGTTCAAAAAGTTTACAGATTCATTAATGTACTTGGTTTTTAATAATTTCAAATATTGTGAATAATATAAAACTAGGAACATAATCTACTATATTACTAAAAATAGTTAAATGACCAATGTAACTAAATAATTAACAGGCTTCGTAAAAGTTTTTTTTTCATTTTCATAATATTTTAAGTAAATATTAGCTAAACAGTTACTGGCAGGTCCACTTTGTGGCAGTTCTTTAATTTACTGATAATAATAGTTATTATAAAAAACATAAGTTTCATGTAATACTAAAATAATAATTGAATACTGGTAAGATATTTATCATATATTTTATTATTTATTTAAAGAATATGTTTCCTATATATATATATATATATAACTGTTTGAACTTCTCCAAAGTTTGTTTATTCTGAATGAAGGTATTATTAATAATTACAAATTAATGTATTTTTTTCAAAATCATTTATTACAAGTTCTAGCTGATTTATATTTATTAATTTATTAAATTGGATGACTGATAACTGACAACGAATTTTAAAAAGTTTAAAATATATTTTTTCACAAAAGTCTTTCTTCAATACTAATAAGCCACTTGAAACTAATGCCAATTTATAACATACATTCAATTTAGAATTTTTATGTGAAATTTATAAATGGCATTTACGGAAACAGTTTTTGTAAAGGTACACGGAACAAACTACAGACCTATTTTGGCACATATAACGATAATCTGTTATTCGCATTATGTTGATTGATGTTCATAAGTCATTATTGATATAATCAACAGAGCTTTATATTTAAATTACGTATTGAATGCTTTGTCAAATTTGTGATCGCTTACAATGCGCTTAATGTTGAAGAGTAGAATGACAGTTTGATATAATTATTAGAGGAAAAGGACCATTTAATTGCTAGAATTGAATGGAAACACGTCATATACATAGCTTTCTAGGACATAACTCTCCACTTAGTGTCATAGGATCGTAATGTATTGGTCAAACCACCTGTAAAGCATATCTAGGGTTATAAAGTTCATAAAT